>CM021105.1:243940655-244205738 GCA_007115665.2 Sequoiadendron giganteum | reverse complement strand
TTTTAAATTCAAGGGTAAACAAATTTGTTTATTATAGGTAAGAAATTTTCTTAAATAGAAAAAATTGACACTAATTGTGGATCCTAGTCAACCAATCAATGATATATTCAACTATAGGTGTGGTATCCTATTCAATTTAGATATCTTCTATCGAATGGAGAACTAGTACTAAAATATAAAAGATGAAATATTATTCTTCATATTGGCATGAGAGTGTATCAAATACCACATTTTCTTTACCCTTCTAGAAAATCTCATTTGTATAGTCCCATATATTGACCACCCATTTTTTTGAGGACACCTACTTTTTCAGAAAGCATTTTTGGCTATGATGATCTATTTTATTTGGAATATATAGCCCAACAAGTAAGGATGCCCTTTTTGGATACAATTTTTTTTTCATAAGTTAATTCAACTATATTTCATAAGGTGTGTTACTTGTTGGTGAAGGCTAGCAACCATCTTTCTTGCATCAACACTACACCTTTGCCCATTCCAAAGGAATCACATTCTAATATGAACGGTTTGTGAAAATATGGTATGTCCAACACTTAAGTATACACATGAAAATTATGCATTCTTAAAGATCACCTAGACACTAATTCAAACCAATGGAAGGAGTTTCATTTGAGAATATTTGTCAAGGGTCTAACAATTTTAACATAACTATGAACAAACTTATGATACTACCCTATCAAGCTTAAGATTCCTTGTAAAATTTTGAGGTATGGACACTCTTACATTGAAACAATATCATTGGATTCAACCTTGATACCTATATCTTCATCCTTAGTTATCCAATATATATGAGATCAAATAAACATTCATAGTTATCCATCCCTTCACCATTACAAAAATAAAATTCATCTATAAATTATTTACTAGAAACAAGTGGCAATGAAGGACTAAGTTTTATGGTGCCTAGCAGCTAGCATAGATAAATATAATTCCCACCATATTCACAATTTTTTTTATTAACTTTTGGAATAAGCATTTTATTCTATAGTGTAAGTTGAAATTTCAAGACCCCATAATAGTAAACTATTACAAAGGTGGTTCATACAGAGACTTTTTAATGACATCTTGCATGTCTTCGACAAAATTCAGAAGGGTGTCTTCATTGTTGTAAGCATTTTCTAGCTAATAACATACTCAAAACATACTTCAAATGGTTTAAAGTGAAGGGAGGCGAGGTGGGGATCACCTGGAAAGTTCTAACATCATTCATAAAATGCCCTATCTAACTGATGAGATTTTGAAAGTTGGCTGGAAGGTCAAGCTTCTCCATAATTTACTATTGGAACTACAACATTCTCCCAATATATTGATATAATGATGGTGAATAACTTGTTTCCACCTAGTCTCTTTCTTTTGTGAGATTGAACAATGGATTAAAGAACCCCATCTTGCATGGAATTAAACAACTCTTTCATCTCTGCCATTAATTTGTTTTATGTACCCTTGGATTAGATGGATAAGAAAATAGATAAAATGGTTGTAGAGATCCAAAGGGTCTATCTGCATATGATACTATTATCTAACATTTAAAAAAAATGCTCAAAACAACAAACACAAACCTGTTGCTCTGTTTTCCAGTCAAACTAGAAATACCCAAATGCAGAATAACAAGATTGAGCTCAAATGGAGACACACAAAACTGGGCATGCAATATTTTCTTTTTGTATTAACTTGAAAAAGACAAATTACAAAATGCTTTCAAAATAAAACTACAATCTACTGATTACAAACTAAACTTGCAGCAATCTAGAGTTGCACCCACAAAAATAGAAACTATCAGGAGCTTCTCAGAGCTCTCTTTCCTTCTATTCGACTAGAACTATTTGTTTTTCTTGGCAAAGACTGAGTGATCAGGAGCTATCAGGTGCTCATTGTAAACACTCTACAAAATGTTCTCTGAACATTCCCTATTGCTCCTGCAACTTAACCTTCTGCAAAATGCTTCTTAATGCTGCAAAAACTTACACCTTCCAACTGGTTGAACTAACTGCCTCTTACTCCTTTTTTTGTCTATTAAAATAAAAAATTCCCTCTCAAATTCAAAATGACCTACCACATTTCATTTTACTACAGGCCGAGCTGCATGTCAGGAGTAAGTAGGGAAGGCAATCCCTAAAACAATCTTCCAGTTGCAGGTAACAAATGATCCTGACAGGTAGGTGGCAATGAGAAGAGGCTTAGGGAAAATAAATTTTCCAACACTCCCCCTTTGTCCTAAGCCAACAAAACAAGATCAATCCTAATCCAAATTAACAATGCCCAATTTGGTTCTTAGGTGCTCAAAGTTGTCCATGTTCAATGGCTTGGTGAATATGTCTGCTAGCTATTGCTTAGACCTACAAAATCTCATTTTGATTTCACCATTTTCAACTAATTCTATGATAAAATGATACATGATTTCAATGTGCTTGCTTCTTCCATAAAACATTGGATTTTTCATCAAGGCTATTGATGAAACATTATCACAAAAGATAGTTTTTCCATCCTCTTGTTCTTCTCTCAAATCTACCAAATTCTTCTTAACCAAATATCTTGACATGTTGCTACATTCACTGCTATATACTCAGCCTCAATTGTTGATAGGGAAACTATAGGTTGTTTCTTCAAAACCCATGAGATAGCTCCCAAACCAAAATGAACAACATAGCCGGATGTGCTCTTTCTATCATCCAAACTTCTTACCAATCACTATTTGTGTATCTAACTAGCCCAAACTCATTTGTTGTTGTGTACAAAATGACATATCCTTTGGTTCTATCCACATACCTCAGGATTCTCTTACCCACTTGCTAATGGGTGTCTTTTGGAGTCTCCATAAATTTGGAAATAAGACTCACTCCATGAATCATGTCAAGCCTAGTTGCATTCAAATACATCAAACTTCCAACCAAACTTTTAAACATTGTCGGATCCACATTGTTGTTGCAATCTTCCTTGCTCAAATTTAGGCCCATGACTATTGGTGTTGGGGCAGGCTTGCTTTCAAGCATTCTAAACCTCTTCAAGATTTCATTTTCATATCTTTCTTGAGAGATAAATATACCATCATGCATTTTTTTTACTTCTATGCCTAGAAAGTATCTCAAGAGACCTAAATTTAAAATTTCAAACTCTCTTTTCATGGCCTCTTTAAAATCAAAAATGAGGAAATCATCATCCCCAGTAAAAACTAGATCATCTACATATGAGACAATAATCAAAATATTACCATTTGTTGCCTTGATGTAAAGAGTGGGCTCACCATCGCTTTTGCTAAAGCCATTGCTCATAAAATATGAGTCAATCCTACTGGACCATGCTTGTGGAGCTTGCTTCAGCCCATAAAGAGCTTTCTTCAGCCTATACACCTTGTGTTCTTCACCCAGAACTTCATATCCAAGTGGCTTCTCCACATAAACTTCCTCTTTCAACACTTCATTTAGGAAAGCAAACTTCACATCCATTTGAAACACTTTCCATTTTTGTTGGGCTACAATTGCTATGACTGCCCACATGGTCTCCATCCTTGTAATAGGGGCATACATCTCATCATAGTCTCTCCCAAACTATTGTTTGTTTCTCTTAACCACCAAATGTGCCTTGTGTTGCTCTATCCTTCCTTCGGCATTGCACTTGGTCTTGTAGACCCATTTCACCCACAATAAGTTGCTTGTTTGGAGGAAAATCTATAAGATCCCATGTGTTGTTCATCTCTATTTCATCTATCTCTTCATCCATGGCCTCATACCATTTATCCTCTTTCATAGAATCCTCAAAATAAATCAGGTCACTATGAGAAAATAGTGCAAAATTTATTTTCTCATTAAAATATTCATCATACCTTTCATCTTGGTAGATCTCCCTTAGACTCTTGGTCTTCTTTGGCATTAGGGAGGCGAGAGTGGGGTTTGAACTATCACTACTACTGCTGCTCTATTGAATAGGCTAGTTGAGGATCTATCAGGAGCTGTCAGGAGCTCATCCGGAGCTATCAGGAGCTTATCTGGAACTATCAAGAGCTCATTTAGAGCTATTAGCAGCTAATGTTCTGGCTACCTATAGCTTCTTGCCTTTCTATTTGCTCATGTCAGGATCTATTAGGAGTTGTTAGGAGCTCTTTGTCTATGACTATCTCCCTGACTATCTTCCAGTTTCAGGAGCTATTGGGAGTTGACTATTTCTGCCATTATAGGATCTTGTTGATCTCCCCATTCATCTTCTTCATCATCCTGAACTATTAGGAGCTATCAGGAGCTATTACGATCTATCATGCCATCCCATGACTCATCTTCTAAGAAATCCACATCCTTACTAATGATGATTTTCTTGGTGACCAGGTTATACAACCTGTAGGCTTTGGACTCTTCACTCTAGCTCCTAAAAATGTACTTTTCACCCTTGTCATCTAATTTCTACCTCTTTTCTTCAGGCACATGAGCATATGCTACAAAACTGAATACTCTTAAGTGCTCAACCATCCATCTATGTTTTGTCCATGCCTCTTGTGATATTTTTTCACAGACTACCTTTGTTGGACTTCTATTTGTCAGATATATAGTTGAAGCTACAACCTCTCCCCAATACTCAATTGGGAGTCCCTTTGCTTTCATCATGCTCCTTGCCATCTCCATGATGGTCCTCTTCTATCTCTCAGCCACTCCATTTTGCTTCAGAGTATAACTGGTTGTTAGCTCCTTATTGATACCATTCTGCCTACAAAAATACACAAATTGATTTGAGGTATACTCTCCTCCTCGATCTGACCTTAGGAAATTGAGCATGTGTCCACTCTCCTTTTCAACCTAGGCCTTAAACAACAAAAACTTATCAAAAGCTTCAAACTTATGCTGCAAAAAATAGACCCATGTCTTAAGGCTGAAACCATCAATAAATGTCAATAAATACTAGCTTTTACCAATAGATATTATTTGCATAGGGCCTACCAAATCCATGTGCACCAATTCCAATGGTGCTCTTGCCCTTGTAGAGTTTCCCGATTGAAAGGGCTACCTATGTTGCTTGCCCAAAATGCTAGCCTCACATTTAACATTAGGCTCTACTATTCTTGGCAAACAATCAATCATTTTGTTCTTGGACAAAAGACTAAAACCAACATAGCCTAAATGTCCATATTTGAGATGCCATAGCTTGGAGGGGTCTTAAATGGTGCTCTTGAGGGCTACTTGTTTTACTTCTATACATTTTTCATTCATGAGAGGTGCAACAACAGATTGAGATGAGAAACACGTCTCAATATTCAAATGAAACATCTGGTTCTTTGTCATTTGAACTGCTGCAAACACTTTTGTCATCTCATTCTTGTCATAAATAATGCATTGACCCTTCTCTATCATCACTTTGTATCCATTTTGTATCAGTTTTCCAACAATCATGAGGTTATGCTTTAACCTAGGAGCAAAAAATACATTTTGAACCTCCTTCTTCTCACCTTGCTTGGTGCAGATCATGATAGATCCCTTGGCCTTGACTAGGACTAATCCATTGTTCCCCATTCTTATCAATGAAATAAAACAAAATTTCATTACCACTCATTTGGTTGTTGCAACCATTGTCCAAATACAAGACTTCGGGGCTTCCTTCTTCACCAATGTTGCACATGATGAAGGCTATGGATGAATTGCCTTCAACCACATTCGAAGCAACCACATTTGCATTTTTTTTTGGCTAAATATTATGCTTTTTCTAGCACTCACTCACATAATGGCCAATCTTCTGGCAATAATAGTATTCAACGTTTCTCTTATCTCCCTTCTGACTTGAACTGTTGTTCTTCATGCCTTGTTGGGAGCTGGTCTGAGAGCTACTTGGTCCCTCTTGGCTACTAGCTCATCTTGAGCTTTCTCCTCCAACATTTCTTTATCTGGATCTATCTCTACTTCATCGGGAGTTGTTTCTACCTCTTCCCCTACCTGTTGTATTTGACAAAGCTTTAAAAGCTTGCTCTTGGGAAGAAGTAGTAGACCTATTTAGGCATTGCTCATGGGTTTGCAATGAATCCATCAGCTCATCCATAGATAATGCTGAGAGGTCATTTACCTCTTCAATGGAAATAATGATTGCATCATACCTTGTGGGTAAGCATCTGAGGATTTTCTACACAATCATCTGCTCCTTCATCATTTCTCCATTCGTTCTCAACTAGTTTATCAAACCTGAGAACCTTGTGTTAAAGTATGAAATAGACTCACTGTCCTTCATTTCAATAGTCTTAAAATTTCTTCAAAGCATCTGGAGGTTCACTAATATAACTTTATCAGTCCCTTTGTAGCCAGTTTGGATGATTTCCCAAGCTTCCTTTGCATATTTAGCTGCTGCTATTCTAGGGAAAATGGCCTCAGTCAAAGCTATTTCAATAAGACTCAATTCTTTTGCATCTTTCTTCCTTTTCTCCTTCAATTAGGTCTTTTGGTTGTTTGAGAGGGTTGCATACTATGTTGGGTCAGTAACATCCAAGAACCCATTTGCCAAAAAATCCCACATCATTGGCAACCATAATAGTCTTAATCTTTTTTGCCCAAACATCATAGTTTTATCCATTAAAGGATGGTGGTTGTCGCCAACTCTTCCCTTCATCTCCAACCATGTCTCCTATAGAAAAAAAACTTGATACCCAAGAAAAATAAATTCCCTTACTCACAAAGAAATGAGGCCTACAACTCTGATACCATGTCTAACAATTAAAAAAAATGCTCAAAACAACAAAAACAAAGTTGTTGATTAGTTTTCGAATCAAACTAGAAATACCCAAATGCAAAATAACAAGAATGAGCTCAAATGGAGACACACAGAACTGGGCATGCAATATTTTCTTTTTGTATTAACTTGAAAAAGAAAAATTATTAAATGCTTTCAAACTAAAACTACAATCTACTAATTACAAACTAAACTTGCAGCAATCTGGAGCTACACCCACAAAAACAGAAATTGTCAGGATCTTCTTAGAGCTCTCTTTCTTTCTATTTGACTAGAACTATGTGTTGTTCCTGGCAAACAATGAGCGATCAGGAGCTATCTAGTGCTCACTATAAACACTCTGCAAAATATTCTCAGAACATTCCATGTTGCTGCTACAACTTAACCTTCTCCAAAATGCTTCTTGCAACTGCACAAAATTACACATTCCAACTTGTTGAACTAACTGCCTCTTATTCCTTTTTTTGTCTATTCAAAAAAACATTCACTCTCAATTTCAAAATGACCTACCACATTTAATTTTACTACAGGCTGAGTTGCATGTCAAGAGCAAGTAGGGAAGGCAATCCCCAAAACAATCTTCCAGCTGTAGGTAACAAGTTCTCTTGATAGGTAGGTGGCAACAGGAAGAGGCTCGAGGGCAATAAATTTTCCAACTACTTGGGTAGTGAGAGTGCCTTCCATTGACGGCTCCGCTGAGACCCAGTTTCCTCGAATGGAGGTAATAACTAGTTTATTATTTTTTAATAATATATTGGTTTGGTGTTTTAGAGGTTGATTTTTTTCTGAAAGGGTTTCCATAGGATATATTCATGTGATTCTCTTTTGTTCAAGTTCATTTCTCTCATCTATCTTCTTTCTTTCTTTCATCATTGTTATTCACATGTCACTATTTTTTTTCACTTGTGGATCTGATTAGTGTGGTAGTATCTTTGAAGGATTAATGTGGAAATGTGTTTAATGTTTAATAATTATGAAGATCTTATTTAATTATTAAGGGTTTCATAGGTATTTTTCTTAACATTTTATATTAGATCAAATGTGGTTCTTTAGTTTGCATGTAAGTTGTATGTACTTTCAATTTACTTGTACTTGCATGCACTTGCAAGTGATTAATCAATGGTGATTTTCTTCTAAGTATTCGCTATTTCATGTAAAAATAGGGTTCATCAAGGTGAAATGAATCAAGATAATGAACCACTAAGTTTTTCCACACAAAACATGCAATTATATGCAAGATATCATGCAAATGACAATTAGAAATTAACCCTAACTATTATAGCAACTATGAGAGAAGTTTTGAGAGCTTGAAATAATGTGTGCCTTGTAGAAAACTTGTTGTTTTTAGGCCACAGAGGACTCGTTCGCCTTTAGTGGTGAATGGGTCCTTGTTAGGGTTCCAGAAATTGACTTATGGGTTTTACTCCTCTCAGTCTACACTCCCAGATCCCAAATTTTCACTACTTCAAACCCTACAAAGGACTCATTCACATTTAGTGGTGAATGGGTCCTTTTAGGGTTTGAGAAAACTAATTTTTGGGTCCTGTACTTCAATGTACGCACTCTCAATTCCCAGGTTTTCAGCTCCCGAAAGTCTAGAACTAATTTTGTAGCTTCCTTTCTTTGTTCTTGCACTATGAATGACAATCTTGCAACTTCACAACTTTGACAATTTTTCTTCAAATCTCTTCTCCACTTGATCTTCAACCTGTAGATGTGCAAACACACATTCAAGGGAAGAAAAACTTGTTGATTGTTAGCGAATAGGTGTTTTTCTTGGTCAAACCCCTTTTAGATAATTAAATCAAATGATGAAATAATGAAATTGAGGCATGAACATGAAATACTGGAGTTTTGATACCTTGGATGTTGTCTTGGAAGATAAATCTATAATCTAACATGTAGTGGCCATGAAGAATGTAGATCTTGGATGTGAAATAATGTTTGCACGTAGATCCTCGATGCTACATTGGCAATCTTAGCTCCACAACATGCATGAATACATTAAACCCTTGACATGATGAAATGATCTTGAATTGTTGTAGTAAACCCTTGATAATCTTCCTTGAGGTACCTTTGAATTGCTCTTGTAAACTCTTGTGAACTCCAATTTTCTATAATGCATTAATGCTTGGAAGTCTAGGATGAAACTATGTGAATTAACCCCTTTTTATACTAAATTTAGAGATTAACCCCAAAATTCAAATAATTTAAGCTGACCTCAGATCTGGGTATTAAAATCATAAGGATCCTGCCATAATTAAATCTAAAAATGGGTATCCTACTCAAGGAGGACTCATTCACCACTAAAGGCAAATGGGTCTTGACACAATTTCCAAGACCAAGCTTTGGGGAGGTGAAATAACATCAAAAACCCACCTCAAATATGCAAAGAAAGGGGTCTCCTATGTGGAGAGGATACCTTGCACTAGTAATGGTGAATGGATCCTAACAACACTTGTCAAGACACCAAAATTTTCCAAATTAAATGTCATCCAATATCATTATTGGGTGCTAGGATAGATCCTTGAAAAGAGGGCTTTAAATTTAATTAAAAGGGCTAATTAAATCTAATCAACCACAATTAATTAAAAGGACCCTAGATAAGTCTGAAAGTGTGTTACAAATTAAGCACATTTCACTAAAAGGGGTCCATTAGGCTCTATTAATTAAATAAACCCTAGAAAAGTGTGAAAGTACATTACAACACTTTACAACACCTTAGCAAGGTACAAATTAAGTTCATTTTATTAAAAATGGGCCCAAGATCAATGTGAATGTGTTACAACACATTAAAACATTAGACCTGGGAAAAATTAGGTTAGTTCAATGACAATTATTCCCAAATCAAGTAAGGAAAAAGGTATACTTTTTTTATTACTACATTCCCCCATTGTTGATTTCTTAGCTTGGTAATCTTGTTTGAATATATTGGAAGGAATTGGTTATTTATTAATTTTTATGAGATAGATTTTGCAATGGAACTATCTTGAGATTTTTGCAAATAGTATGGAAAACACTAGTGAAATGGTGGAGAGGATCAATGGAGTTGGTCAAGTGTATGCATGTTGTGTGGCTATGACCTAGAGCTCCATATTGATAGAATAAGATTATCTTCTAACATGGGGGTTGTGTTCCTTTATCATATGGTTGTGTATAGTAAAAGAGTGTTCATGTTGAGTGCCTATTTTTGGTCACTTGGTCATGTGGGAAATCACTAGTTGTGGTGACTACTATAAGGATTCTTAATGTTGGGGTCATGTTTTCATCTCTTAGTTTCATGAAAGAATTAAATGATTATCATTTGCTTAAATTGTGGGTTGTGGAGTTGGTATTTTGGTGGCTTGGAAGCTCCTAAACAACCTGGTAACTCTATTTGCATGTACTTAGTGATGGTTGTGAAATTGATATTTTTATGGCTTGATTCTAGATAGCTCTCTAATCATTTTAAATATTTCTACATTCATGTTTTTAGATTCATGTTGTTTGGATTTATGAGCTATGTAGATTTCCTATTTTTTAAAATCTATAGATCTGCATATGTATGATATTTCATTATTTCAAATCACATATTAGTTGTTTTTCAAAATTTTGGATTTTTAGATGTATAATTAGTTTCAGATTTGAATGGGTGGTTTTGTAGCTTTTCAATGTTAATTTTAATTTTTTTTATTCTGTAGATATATAAAGAGACTATTGTTTGGGGTTTTGTAGATGGTGATAGTCGTAGATTTACATCCATGATTTGACAAGGTTGATTACAAGGATCCTTCTCAAGTGTGGAAGTTGTGTTATGTGCCTTTTTATTTAACATTTCTATGAGGTTGTGTATTAGGTTACTAATCTATGGTTACTCTATTATGGGTTTGCAACAAATCAAATCTAGAGTTGATTTGACATTTGAGTCATGAATAGTATATATTTTATCTTTGGTTATCTTGAGTCATTCATGTAGGCCATTTGAACCAAAAAGTCCCCCTTTCTTGAGGATGATTGATTCATTCTTCAACTTTCTTCATTCTTTCTCTCTTGGAAAATAAACAACTCTTTTCTTTTCTCATTCTCCCCCATTCTACAACACCTCTCATTCATAGTAGTCTCCATATTTTCTATACGCATATATTCCAAAATATGCTTCTACAACTTTTACAGTAAACTCCATTGTTGCAAATATGAGCTCATCTTGCAAAGAGGTCATTATCATCTTGGATATTCTCATCACTTCCTTACTACACTAACAAGCTCCATAGCTTATGCGTGGTAACTATTCAAGTATTTTATTCAAGCACATTATCTTTATTTGTTATCATATTGTTCTCTTTATCATTTCACACCTATTTTCATTATCTTGTCTAAGGTTGTCCATGGAGGTGGAAACACCAATACGGGGATTTAATTAAGGAAAACTCATATACAACCATCCAAACCTTTCTCTTTGTTATTTTGTCTGTAGGTGCATGTGGAAGAACTACTTGAAGAAAGCTTGGACTTCATCAAATGTTTTTAGATATGCCTTCGACCTCTCCTTCTTATTTTTGTCTAAATTTCACTTAGCATCTTTATTTCTAGCATTTTATGTTCATTGTACACTTGAATTTTGTACCCCTTTCACATCTATAAAAATGTGCAAAGTACTTTATGTGTTTATGTGATGACTTTTTTTCTTTGTCCATACGGGACACTAGTGCAGTGCACTGTCATCTAACAGTTGGATGCCCATTCTGGACAAAGAGATTACCAAGTTGTCCAAAAGAACTCTATACCCTACACTTTTGATCTTTGATGTTTGAAAGGTCTAAATAATTTCTATAATTTGTTAAGTCTCACACACCTCCATTTATAGTTCACTTGAGTTGTGTCAACTTAGGTAGTGGAGAGACAATTTTCTCCTTGAGATCTTATCATCTTGGGGGTAGCAAAATCCCTCCTCTACATATATTTTACAATGGTTGTTAGTGTCATGGAGGAGCTCTTGGATCATATTTCTTGTGTGCAGTGGGATTTCATTGACATCTTTATCTCTATTGGAAGAGGATGCTTATCTTGATGCTTTTGAGGATTTTTATAGTTCATTACCGTGGAGATATTTTGGAGTCTTGAGTTAAATTATTCATTATGATTTGTAATTTGGATGGATGGCCCTTCATTTATGAGTATGTGGTTATATTTTTTACATATATATATCTCTCAAAGATATTTTTGAGCTATTCTTATGAGGTTATCACAAAATCATGGTAAGTCCTCCAATGAGTGTTGTGATTATTTTTATTTGTGAGCTTCTAGTTATTAAACTAGTATAGCTTCAATTCATTTGGCATGAGATGATTTGCTATGCACCTATATCAAATTTGGGTGAGGCTAGATCTCTTTATTTTGGAGGTCATTTATTAGAATGATAACCATCTATTGAGAGTATTGTACTTCATTAGTAGAATAATCTCATACCACACTTTTATTCCACTTAGTGGTGAATGATTTGATATGTATTTCCCTCCTAGTTTCTAAATCAATTCTTTGTTTGTGTTATGTCTTATGTTTTTTTATTCCTTAGTTTTTTATGTTAGTTCTAAGGACTTATTTTGAGGAGTAGATACTTGGTTATGGTTTCAACTATCTCCTTATTTTCTACCTTGAGCTAAAATTTTATTTTTGAGGTCATTATGTTTTGAAGATTAAGGAGATGATTAGTAGGTTTAGGCATATTCCCTTTGTTGAACATCCAAAATATTAAGACAGGGGGTAAATCAGTATTCCATAAAACCATATTAACATTCATTTAAACATTATCTCAATTTTGACTGAATCAACAAGAAGGAACATAAAAATAAATCAATGCAACCATACACATGAACACAAAGATTTTTACGTGGAAAACCCAATGAGGGAAAAACCATGATGAGGGTTAACTCACAATATATTATATCCAGATACAAAATATTATGGGGCTCACTATCCTTCAAAGGCTCACAGCTTGAGTACAAAATATGGCTAATTGCCAAGATACAATGATAGTGGCTCAATGCCAAAAGATTAAACTGATAGGATACACCTTCAATGTGTAGGGTTTAGTTCCAATGAAGCTCAGAATATGAAGTAATGTCTCACATAGTAGTCACTCAACAAAACTGCACTGATCACAACTGATAAATAATTTAAGCTTAGATCCTCACTTCACATCTCACATGCATTCCATATATCTACTTCCATTTCTTATTCTCATCTCATTCCTCAAAACACCTTATATATACAAGCATGTCTTAATCATAAATTAGGTCAACCTAATTAAATAATAATAAAATAATCAATACTTCCTTTATCGACACTATTGGCACTCTAAAATTTTGCAAATTTGAGATGCCTATTTCAAAATTTTGCTTCCGCACTTTCAGAAGTGCACCTAATGAATCAGTCCCGACTGACCCACTTTGGAGGCTTATAATTTAAAGCCTGTTGATTGTCGTGCAAAACCCAGTTGCAGACATACTCACTAGACATATGTGACTAGGCATGTCAAATTTTAGCTTCCCATGATAAGTTTTGATTGGGTTTCAAAAAGTGAAGCTGGAAGGTTTTTGCACTATTCTGTTGTTTGCAGATTGCCAGTTTGCAAAACAACTTCCTGTTTGAGCTTGGTTTTCATGACAAGTTCACTTTCATGTCAAAATGAATGTTGTTCCATATTCTCCATACCTAAGTGATCTCACATGTCAGTTTGCAGAACCTCATGATCTGATTTGCTATTTTTAGCAGATCGAAACCAAATGGAGTTTGTTTTGTTTTGCAGCTACATTCCTAATAGCCTTTCTGAGAGGCCAACTCCAACCGTCAATAACTTCTGACTGGTGATGATTCAAGCAAATTCTTTTTGCACACGTGCTTTGGGTATCTTAATGTTTCACTATGTCTGATGGCAGCTTGCCAAGGGTTGATTTTCTATTATTGCAAATTGGCAATTGGATCAGTTTGTGTTGGTTCAGAACTACTGTTGTTTCAGAAAAGCTTGAATGGGAAACTTTGCCGATTGATATCCGCTTCCTCGTAATTTATTTCTCTAATCCGTCTTTTGCACTATAATTTTGGGTCAAATGACTATATGCTTGCAAGTTTTCATGTCTCCCAAAGGTCGTTTCACCAGTTTCCCAGATTGATTCATGAGCCAACCTAACCTGTTTTGACCCTTTCCCAAACGGGACAGAAAACAGTTTCTGATGAAGACCCAGTTCGTTTTTTAACTTCAGAAGTGTTCAAAAGGAAGCATTAGATCATTTCAAGGTGAAGTTTGTTTCAAAACAATTTTTTTTTAGGTCAGGCCCACTTAAACACCCGGCATGCCTCACTCAGTTCCAAGGATGTAAGTGTTGTAGCGTTACATTCAAAGGTAGACAATTGATGACACAGGTCCGAGCATAAAGAGATTAATAATTATAGGTTAACATTGACATGAGTTCATATATACGACAGTCATCGAGCATCAAGGAAGTTTTATCACAATTTGAGGATAGTGTGCTCACTATGGGACAATGTCACAACACTAGTTAATCTTGCTAAATTGTTGAACATCTTCATGTACTAAAAGAGTAGTTTGTTCTATGAAGGTTTGTGATGTTCAAATTCAAAGTCTAACAAATTTGATGGAGATATGATTATGCTTCAAGGATATGGAATTGAGGGGCAGGAGAGATAATGATTCATTTTAGTTACCATGAGATAAAGTCACTGCACTTTTAGTTTTGCTGAGTTTTTTGAACAGCTATATGATACCAAAAGGAAATCACCAGTATAGTTTCATGATGCTTGTTCTGCAATTTTAGCAAACCATAACTTCAGTGTCACTCTTTGAGAGAGACAATGACCACAACATAAGCAATAGAAGGCACAAGCTAGCAGGTGAAGATGGCGTAGCTGACAGTGAAGAGAGGCAGGGAATGCATTCGTTGAAAAGGCTTTAGAAACTTTCTAACAAATGCAAGTGGCAAGGGGCCCACGTCAGGAAGCTCGTTGGAGGAGTGTGGAGGCATTAGGGAAGCCCGCACCATGCAAGGAGCTAGTGCAACCAGCAAGTGAATGCATAGTCAACATGAGGAGATACAGTCTGCACCATGGAAAGAAGGGGTCCACATTGCCAGCAGAAGTAGGGAAGACTTGGCAAGTGTGGTGGCTAGCATGTGGGGTGCGGATGGAAGAGAGCCCTTGCATTGGAGGTGAGGGCCCGTGCACCAAGCATAGAGCGAGAATGAAGGGTGCGCGAGCTTGCAGAGAGTGGAGACCAAGCAACAATGCAAGGAAGTAGCCCATGCCAAGTAAGGGGAATCTCGCGCCATGAAATGAGGACTACCAGCCAAGTGAATGGAGTTGGCTAGCACAGTGAATAGAGGTGAAGGGGAGACCCGCATCCACCAACATCAAACAGGAGCAGGGAGCCGCCATTTCTAGGAATGACTAGACATAAAATGCAAAACGACACTAGGGCATTCTTGTGGACCTTGCAAGGATGATGTTGACGCAAGAAAAACTCTTGCAAGGTGTGCGAGAATGCACGTGAAGAGCAATATTTTAATAATTTCAAAAGTTACCTAGTTTGAGATATAAAATATGGTGGGCTCGGGAGAAATTTCATTTCATGGGTATGGCTGGATATAAATGAAGAAGTTTTAAAACATTATATGCTCCCTAAAATATTATTTCTGGGGGAAGTTGTTTTCCCAATAAATGTAATAATTTTGAGTGGGCATGGGTAAAATTTTATTTATTTACCCATTGGTGCAACTGGGTGAATAAGGTATTCACGGGGAAATGATGTTATTGATCATTTTATTAGCAGAAGGTGAAAATATAAAGTGCATGTGAGAATATATGGAGTGGGAATTCTTCAAGGTGGAGAAAAATAATATTTATTGTTGGGGATAATTTTATACATTAAGTAAAATATTCATTATGTTGAATATTTTATATTGTTGGGGAACAAATGAATATGCAAAATATAAGTGCAGCAAAGAGGTAAATGGAAGCTCTAGATATAAAGGTATTGCTCCAACATTGTGAATATAAATAAAAGACAAGAATAAAAATAGTTTGTGCATGGGAAAGAATTTTTTGAGCAGCAGGATGAAATAAGAAGAATCTCCAAATGGGCAAATTTTATGTTGTTGGGCAATGATGAGCTGAAGCAGTTGAAGGGAATATGTTTGTTGTTGTAGAGGAAGAGAGAAGAGAAGATAATCTTTTCAGATTGATCAACCGTGAATGAAGATTCCAGATGGCATTTTCGGATCAGTTTTAGGGTTGCCTTCATTCTTCTACATATTGTGTTCTCTTCTCATTGTAAAGGGTTCTGAGTTTTTTGTATTGGGTTGGGTAGATAGAGGTTTGTTAAGTCTAAGTTATTTTTGAGTCTAGAAGCTATAATTTCTGATTTTATGAGCAAATACAGCCAGTTTGTGCAAATAAATCATGAAATGTGTGCATTTTCATGAATATCTTCAATTTGTCTCCATACTTGTACAGTTAAATCATATGAATTCAATAATACAAAGTATTTTGAGTTTATCATCTCAAATTTCATGAGATTATGTTATTTGTTTATGGGTCTATTTCAAAGAAATGGTTAAATACTTTGAGCAGATAATAGTGATTTCAAGTGTGCAGGTTGGATTTGATAAGGAGAATTTGATTGATAATAGGAGTGGGATTGTTGGTGTAAGACACTAAGAGTTGATGCAAAGCATCAACAATTTTAAATCCACTGGTTGAATGCCATTTGTTGATAAAGTTGTCTTATGTATTTGACTCCATGGCCCAGAATTGGCACTGATTTATCTTGAAACTTAATACATCTTAGAAACAAATTTAATTGCAAAATCATTTTTAATCCTACTGTGTTATTGTGTGTCCTGCTTTCCAATGGCTGAGAGAGGGTTGAGCTGCTGAGAATTTAGCCAAGTTCAAGGTAGTCAATGCTTCCCTTAGTGTATTTGCATTGGGAGTTATCTGTTTTATAAAACAATGTCAGTGTATGAATGAGTTAAGTTTAGAGCATTGTTTAGGTTTACCCACCTTGGTCCTGCAGAGCCAGAAGTGTAGAAGATGTCAGTCTTTGACTAAATCTTGTTAGTTGGCCACTAGACTTTGTGTTTCTTTATAATGGAGTCTGGCTACCTCTTAGAGAGTTGCAAGGTTTAGCTGGGTTGCTATTTTAAACACCAACAGACACCATATATGATTTAAGCATTTTATCCATGTAGTTCATTATACCAAATCAACTAACATCCCTAAATCATAATTAGTCTTCATAAAGTATTGCATATGCTGATTTAGCGAAGAATAGAACACAATTATGCAAACGAATAAATAATCCTAAAAAAAAACACCTTCCAAATCTGAGAACACATTAATTTCCCTTAATACTATCAATATAGAGTATCAAAAAAATTGCAACATACGAGTGTTGGAGCACGATACCATTGAGAAGGTGAGTGAATCAGTGGTATGAGAAATTTCAAATAAACTTGAATTAATCTTTCAAAACTTTGACTTTATAAAATGCAAGATCAGAATAGTTCAACTATCAATTGTAGCATCATGTATTTAAAGCTATCAAACTTGATTCATCACAAAGAGTATACGTAGATCTTCAATTTGACTTAATCAATTTGTACCAATTTATGCTCATATTATTTCAACTATACAAACATTCATTTATTGAATGTAACATCATAACAATTAAATATGAAATACTTTAATAAACGCAAAGATAATTAGAAGAAGGCAATCACACTATAACATAGTTGTTTTTCATGAGTGGAAAACCCTCATAGGGATGAAAAACCACTTGGTAAAATGCCTCACTAGCTTAATCAAAATGCCTCACTAGCAAAGCCTCACTGGCTACAAAATGGCTCACTAGCTATAAAATGACTCACTGACAAAGCCTCACTGGAAACATAAGCCTCACTAGCTACAAAATGTCTCACTAGCAAAGCCTCAATAGCTACACAACTGCCTCACTAGAAAAGGTCAATCTTTGTCTCAGTGACATGACCTTACAACATTTTGTAAAACATGAAGAAATCAATTACATAGGGTTGCTCTATTTCACTGCATAACATTTCTAATTTCCATCTTGCATTCAATGTCTAAAAGATTCATTAAATTGGAATCTTCAAAACACAAAATCTATCAGATTATACACTTCATTGTTTTGCATATAGTTTTGCAAAACAACATTTTAGAATTCCACTCATAAAGTCAACATGATATCTCCATGAAAGCACCAAACCAATAACATTGATAAATCACTATTTATATAAACATTCAATAGTACACATAATGTTGCCATCTATCACTCATTACAACTATCAAATGTAACATTTAAAACCTATTCAAAACTATTTCCACAACTGCCCCTGTTGAGTCATTGTGATGACTTTATTTTCAATAAATAAAAAATACCCTTAATACATGGTCAATGCATCATACAAGTTACATGGTTATGTGCAGGATCATGATGGGCCAAAAAGTGGTGATATGTAGGTGATATGTTGCCCCATGTGGCTGACGATTTTTTTTTACCCAAAATTGATGAAACAAAAAGGGTTTTTAAAGGAGATTCTTAGCTTTCCACCAATATAAATTATGTTTTACTTTGAATTTAATAAATTATTATTATTCATTTTCTATTTGAATTACGACTAAAGTCCTGATTGATAGGTTGACTGAAAAAAATCTATAGTTTTCAAATGGTATCACATTCTATGCTTCACATACTATAAGATGAAAAAAAAATGAATTTCATGAAGTTTTGACCAAGTTAAAGTGGTCAGACATACAAGTTTTTATATTTTTAAAAAGTTGTAATAAACAAATTCATAATTGATTATTTACTTGGAAAAAAATTATAAAAAAATATGTATCACATCGAGCCATGAGTCCTCTACTTATATCTAAAATTTTATAAAAAATATTATCATTTTATTGTGGTTAGGGTGGTCAAATAGACACCTACTTCTTTTTTTTTCCTTGAAATTTAAGTACTACTACATTGACATTTCAAATTTTCACCAAATAGTTAAAAAAAAAAAACACCTAGTAGTTTAGAAACTACATTCAATTTTCTACAGATTCTATTCTTACATATTTTTGAAATAATATAGATAACTTATTCGAATTTTTACGTCAATTTGCCTAACTCTGAGTTTTTGAATTTTCATCGCCACTTAAAGGCCTATTTTTTTGTGATGATCCTACACATACCTACATGTATACACTATTCAAATGAAACACATAAATGTGATACACAAACCAACTCCCAAGTCAACATCACAAGTGCAAGACACAATCTATATAAGACTTTTAACAGATCTATTAGTAACTTAGAAACCCTATGTCTTAAATATCTCATGCATAAATCAATAAACGACTATGAACACAACCAAAAATCTAAAAACCTCTTAACCAAGACAAATACCATTTCCAATCAAACCAATAACTATAGTTAGAGAGGAATGGAGTTACAAAAAAACTCACAATTGGAAAAAAACCTTAATTTCCTTGAAGAAACTAAAAACCATTTATCTACTCAACCAAGCCGCCATACCACCACTGCAATCAAGTTCTTCAAGCCCAAAGTTAGTTTCTCAACACAATGTCTCATAGTTTACCAATTGATAAATTTTAGGGAAAAAATGATTTTGTCGAATAAACACCACATTTTTCTTTCCTTTGAAACAAATATTGTATCAGTATTTTTCCTCAAAGTCACCGACCAAACAAAAATGATATATGTCGGTCCACCCTGTTCACTTTTGTGAAAGTGGTCAAACTTCATAATGACCAAGGCTCCTATTCAAATCCTTGTGTTAATTTAAAACTCAAATATATCAAGTATTGAAGTATAAATCAAAGACAATGCAAAAGACCAGTACATGGTCTAAACCCCAATTATATCAAGTATTGTTCCCTCAATAAGTATTGTTGCCTCCATGAATTATCAACACCAAATTCACCCAAAAACATAGAAATGTATATTGCCTTTATGATCAACCAAATAACACTAAACCTTAAATGAATTCCAAACATGTATATATATACTAATGTGTATTACTTGAAAATGTTCCAAGTTGAACATTCAACCAAAAGCAAACTATCTCATGTCTTTCATTGAAGTTCAAAATATTTGAATGCATGCCACCTCTGATCAACCCTTGAAATCAATGCCAAAACCAATGTCAAAGAGGTCAACAAACTCCCCCTTTGGCATTGATGTCAAACCTGCCAAAGAACCTAAAAGAATATCACTTGCACACCAAAATTAAATCTGAATATATTTCATGAACCTGAACCAATCTCATGAACCTGAACCACATGCTATTCTCCCCCTTTTGAAATCAATGCCAAAGATCAAAGGGGTAGGAAAACCACCAAAAAAAATCTACCAAAATAATTTGAACTATTGTCACAAGGAAAACAAATGCTATCAGATCTGAAAAAATAAGTTTGAAAAGAATGCACTGCATAATAGAATATAGGACTTCCATAGCATGAAAACTTAACATAGATGCTAACCACTGAAAAATCTTCTTGAAAAATAACCCAAGGGTATAAAATATGCACTGAAAACTCCCCCTAAAACTATACATCAAAAAAATCATTTTCTCCCCCTTTCAAGAACATTAAATGCAAGACAAACCCTGGGAAACTCATGTCAAGGACAATCAAGAAGTGGAAAAATTCCATAACAAATCATAAGTAGATGCAAGTGATGTAAGACCAAATGCACTGTTCCTTTGTTGCAACACTGCCATCATAATTGTTTCTTTGGTACTTAAACAACACATTGTCTTCACCAGCAATGGTAGGGACTTATAGTAAGGATGGTATACTATTATCTTAATTACTACCATGCAAATCCATAATGCCTTGTTTTAGATATCTCTCAATTTCACACACCAATATGCCATCAATTATTTTGCATTAAAATTATATTGTATTGGCCAAGTACATATTTGTGATCCTATTCATGTCTTTCATTAATGATATTGTAACAATATTAATCTCACTAGGAGAAGGAGAAAGCTCCTTGAAGATCAAATAAACCATTCTTCTCAAGATAGTATGCTTAGACTGGAAGAGCTTGGTGGTAGAAAGAATTTTTTTGTAGCTTCAACCTTTGTAAAGGTCTTTCCTTGGTTGATCAAATAAAAAAGCTTGGCAATGATCTGATTACATTTCAAAGCTCAACCTTCAAACCATAATAGGTTTATCTATTGTCAATGAATGCAAGATAGGCCACTATATTTGTACTCTACAACAAGACTATCTCACCATTTGCAACCTGCTAGCTAGCAATTATCATTAAAGAATACCACTATTAAAGACCATAATTCATCAAAAGAGAATGAAAGTCATCAAAAATAATGAATGACTGCATCAAAAAGAATGATTTTCATTGTTTATAAAGATAATAATACTAGAAAATACTGCAAGATCATTCTCCACTATGACTATGAAAAGAAGATGCAAAGAAGAATTGAATAACATCTGCATAACTATTTCTTCAAGCATGCCAAGAGTTGGCACCAACATCACCATCACTGATCATTACCAACTTACAAACCATCAAGGCATTGAATAAAGTGACATCAATTATTGAACACAATGATACCACAATGGAAGCATGATAAACCATAGGCATAAAGTATAAAAATCATGAGAAAAAATTACCAACTATATTACCAAAATGTATTACCATCTATCAAGTAAACAAGGGAAACATGAGAGCATATCACCAATCTAAAACCAATTACCACAAAATGTGAAAGTAAGCCAATACCATTATCAAGGAAACAATTTCAACCATCAAGATAGCATGATCAAAGCATGTTCTACCAACTTGACAACTAAGCATATGAAAACAACAAAGCACTACTATATCAAGTTAGGGAGATATAAGAAGACTATAAATTGTAGAATCTAACATCCACTTATCAATACACAACCACTATTAGAGGAAAGCATGCATATGCATTGTCTTCTTAGTGTTAATTGCTCCATCAACCTTGTCATTACATAGTATTATCATTCAAACTAATACTTACCACATAAGACACTCCAATAGCAATTATTGAAAAGGATTATTATTAGCTAACATTATCAAACATTACCAAGAGCATGGATATTACCTCAGTTTCAAGGCACACCCATGAGTACAAAAGCACAAAAGAAACATAGAACATTGCTTTCCAACTTTCTTCAAGTGTTAAAGAAGCATCACTGCACTTAGCAAATCAAAGTTAATGTCCCAAGTTATGTTATCAAGGTATTGTCCTCTTCCATTATCAAAGACAAAACCTCAATATGTATACCAATACCACATTTTTTATATGCAAGATAAAATACTATTCAAAAAACTAAATGTTGCTATATTGTCTATGCCATTAAATACTCACAACATTCAAGGAACTCACTTTCCACACTATCCCAAGAGTACTGTTAGTTGTCATGAAAGCATCAAAAAAATAAGTTTTATCACTATCACTTCTAACAAGAGAATCCATTACTTATGAAACAAATAAACACATCTTTTGTTCAAGAAAATATTATAAGTAAAACTCAATATTATCTATGAAGAGCATGTTATGTCATTGCATTTCAACAATAGTGTATGTCACTATGTTTCCATGTATCAATGTTATCTTGTTTGCATTTATTGTGTGCTTACCCAAGTGCACTATTCAATTGTAGACCCTTTTAATGAACTATCAACACAAGCATAGCATGTTATGTAAAAAATCAATTGAGCATTAGTAAAGACTTTGTCGTGAGCATCATCAAAGCACTATCTTCATGTAGAGCATTTAATTTCACTGTTACGAAAACCAAGCAAGATATTATCCTTTAAAACTAGAACTACTACCAACAACAAAAAACCAAAACACTACAAAGATACAACCTCTTTGCTGCTAACTAAGGGGTTTAAATAAGATATCAATTATCATTTCCCCTTAACCTCACACTTCTCTTTAAGCATTCACTGATGTTTCTTGTGTAACATGCACAAGATTAGATCCTTTCTTTTCTTTTTCTTGCTTTCTTCTCCAAGCCTTCTTCTCTGGTTTCTTTTTGTCACTAAATGCTTGTGACTTTGTATTTTTCTTATATAAGCAATCATTTCTTCTCTCCTATTTCTCAAACCTAGTTCTACAGTACTTTGTAATGTGACCATGGTTATGAAATTTATAACATATTACATTCCTATTCCTATAGAATGCATATTGAATCCTTTCAAAACTTCTTCTACAATAGCTTGCTTTATGCCCATAGCCATTACACAAATAACAATAACCAAAAAATGAATAATTATACCTCACTAATTGACTTGGCCATGTAGGTGGAGATCCTATGAACTGGTTGGCTCTACTTCTTCTTCCTTTGTTGAAGTCCTTGAAATGTCTACTATTAGTGGTCTTAATTTCTAATTTTTTCTTTTCTTCAGTCTTAGGGATAGTAGCACGATAATTTAAATCTATCTTTCCTCTTGGTGTTTTTCTAACTCCAAAACTCCGTCCTTCTACAAATCCCACACCAATACCATCCTTGTGATGTTTATTCTTTCTTAACATCTCATTCAATTTGTTGGTGCTCTCATCAAAACTCTGATTCTTTTCTAATTGCTTCATAATACTCTCAAGATCTTTCCTTAGAGAGACTATTTCTCCTTCAATCTTTTGGCCTTCAACTATTTTTACTTCCAAATCAGATCTTGATATGTCAGCTATCCTCTTGTTTTCTTCAACCTATAATTTCAGATTGACAACAAACTCATCTTTTATAGTGTCTTCTTTTAATAGAGAGTTTCCCTCTAGTTGTGGTTTTAGAGACAACACTTCAACCTCTATCTTTTGACAATCTTTCATTTTGGATTGCAAATTTATACTAGTAACTTCTTCAACTCTTCTAGATTTTTCTAGTTGCAACTTTAGACCTCGATTCTCCTTTTTGAGTTTTTCAATCTCATTTTAAGAGCATAAATAAGTTCACCTTTAAAATCAATTTCACATTAATTTTCATCAAACTCCTATTCAAAATAACTCACGAAGTGATCTCCTTCCTTTTATGCACTCTTTACCAGAAAATCATCTTTCCTACTAGGTTTAAGAGGTGTTTGTTGTTCAACATTCTACTAGGTATTTTTTTTCTTTCTTTCTTTTACTTTTGCGATAACGAGTACTCCACTACTAGGAGCCCCTAAGTTGGTTAGAATTTTTGCAAGGGTTTGGATCTGATACAACTTGTCAGAGTACAATATCACTAAGAGGGGGGGTGAATCAATGGTATTGTGAATGCATAATTCCCAAGCTCCCTTAAGGTGACTTTACTTTTTCCTAAGTATCGGCCATGCTTCGATGAAGAAATAAGCATATCGAGATCCTTTTGTGCAAAGGCTTTTGCATATATCACGACGTGTCAGCCGAACACTCCTCACAAGGTTTCCTTCGGTCGCTTTTCAAAAAGCTTGTGCCAGACTTCCACGTGTTAGCTATTCACAATCTTTTGTGCCTCTTTGCATCGCTCCCCTTTCAGGCCCCGATCGCATGCCACATAGAATCAATGCATGCATATATTTGTGACGGACCCAACCATCGACATGGTATGTTGAAGACCTCCACGTGCCTTCATAGTGCAAGTTATTTATCGTTCAAGGGAAGGATAGAATGTTAGGCCCTGACCGCTTGCCGTGTGATCTTCTAAGGACTTTGTCACAGTAGAAAGTCAAGAAGGAAACAACCTTTCACCAACTACCATGTTTGTAACTACTACCATGAATCGATTGCACTTGTCAAGTGCTCTGGTCTTTTGGGATGACTACCATCATTTGTAGGGGATGCATCCAACCCTTGGATGTCTTTGTTCATGGCTTGAATCTTTTCGGTTGTAACGACCAAGGGAAAATCATTGCTAATGCATCATTACTCATAATCAAAGCATCTTTTTTGTTACCTACTCGAAAAGTTGGGTTCATTATAAATATTGCTTCTTCTTTTGAAGCAAGAGTTCAAATTTTAGTTCAGAGTTGGGCAAAGGAATTCATAGAAGAAGCAGGCCTTTAACTTCTTTAATAGATTATTGTAAAGAACTCATAGACTATGCCATTGTTCGGCCTTTCTGTTTTCTTTGATATTTGATAAGTTTTATTGTGCCATTGTTGTAATATATGTTTCATTCCTAGAATTATATAAATTAATACAAGTTTGCAAGTTTAGATCATGTCTTGGACTCTTCTTTCTAGTAAAATGTATGAAGTTATTTTATGTCATATAATGAATCACTCAAGCTTCTATTTTTATTCTTCCATTCTAGAATGTAACAGACTAGCCACATGCATTTAAGTCATCCCCAAGATAGATTTACCATGCCGCGAATCTAAATCTTGATGTATCACCTTAGTTAGATCCTTTTATTTTATATCGGCTTCCTTTTCCCATTTTAAAACCCCAGTTATAGAAGAAGTCGAATTCTTTAAAACTCTGGAGGTTACTTTGTTTGGCACAATAGGTCCCCCCTAGAACTGAGTTTCCCATAGAGGACTGTTACGTTGCCAACTTTCAACATCAACAATTATTTTTCTTCATGGCACGCCCGGTGGGACCGTAAAATATAACCAAATCAAAATGTTGTGTAAATCACCAGCTAGTCACTAGGTTGCGAACCACAAAATAAGCCTAGATTGTTAGTGTCCCCACTGGTAATAGCTCATACCCAAACTCACCTAGTAAAACCTTTGAGTTCTAGCCATAATATCAATCGTAAACCAAAATTATGTGGCTTGGGATGCCGAAAGTCCCCTTGTTTCCCCAGTGGCACCTATCGTATGGGCTCCTATCTCGGTCTCTTCTCTAAAAGCTATTCCAAAGTTCACCAAAGATGGCTCACAAACACCATCTGAACATTTGCAAGATGTTGCGAATGTGTGCTTTGTGGATGGCATAACAGATCAGAACATAGCACTAAGATTGCTTGCAACTTCTTTTAGAGGGAGAGCACTAGATTGGTATCGCACTCTCCTACCAACACCATCGATACTTGGGATCAGCTTGGTG
Organism: Sequoiadendron giganteum; assembly: GCA_007115665.2. Classification (NCBI taxonomy): domain Eukaryota; kingdom Viridiplantae; phylum Streptophyta; class Pinopsida; order Cupressales; family Cupressaceae; genus Sequoiadendron; species Sequoiadendron giganteum. Next base: position 244,179,933 of record CM021105.1, on the reverse strand, counting down.
ACCCCTTTTTTGAGAGGTTCTTGAATGACAGAGACAAATATTCATTATATCACCAACTATCAATGATAAAGTGAGCCCCATCTGAAGCCATGACAGATTTCAATGCTTGATTTCATATAACTTAGCAAAGGATCCAGAATGCCATCCGACCACTGGCTGAACCAACGTTCATGTTCTACATAAATTCCATCAACGTTGACATTTCTATGATGATCCAGTCGCTTGGAGGAACCACATTATCAGATGCATACACCATAGTGGTGAAGGCGGAGAACAATTTCATTGATGCTAGGAAGTTGCCACCTTGCCCCCTCATGTTGATATTCCCTAAAGTATCAGCTTCTAATTAAGAGATTCCATCTACTAGCATAGCCATGCCTCTACCATTGTCTATGTACATAGATCCAAGTATGAAACAAAATGTTGCTTCTATATTTGGCACTTCAAAGGATGAGATGAGTGACATAAGGGAGATGTTACAAAACTTGAAAAATGATGTAACCACCATCAAACACAATTAGGCTACTCCTCATAAACCAACGTATCAAAGTTATCAGGGTAACAAACCCTCCTACCAATAGAACCAATATCAAGAGGGTGTGCGCACAACTCTACTGACTGAGACAAATAACCAAATAGCACTGGTACCAACTCCATTTGGAACTGCTTAGACAAGTACAAGTAAGGAGCTGACCGTGGGATAGAACAATCTCATCAAATATTTCAATTCTTGGTGCTATCGTTGCGGCGACGCTTATATGCTTCAAAATTGTCCATGTGGCAATTTACAACAAAAAATTGCCGAACAATGCAGCCAAAGTGCAACAACGAGTTCAGGGGGGTATACATACGCCTCTTCCCAAATGGAGGATGTGGTTCTCACCTCATAGATGCAAGGAATACCCCTAGAGAAAGAAGGTGACATAGCTCCTGACCATGCCCTCCTCTCATGGATGGAAGGGGACGAAAAGGTGTTCACTTATGAAGCATCCACATCGGTGACCTCGAAAGTGTAGTCTAACTATAAAACCTGGTCAAAAAGAAGATTCACTGGCGAGCCAGTCACTCCACAACCTAGGGGTATTCTGAATCAACTCCTTGTCCCTTTTACATTTTCTCCAGAGCCTCAAGTACGAAAATAAATTGTTATCACCAAGGAAAAGGAACAAAAGCCTCCAAATCGGTCACCAATCAATGTGGTAGAATAATTGAAGAAATATTCTGCCAATTTGTCCCTCTGGGATATCTTAGCTATTCCAGAATAGAAGTGATTGCTATAGGAGGCCCTGTTGAAGGATGTAGTTGCACAACCAACAGAACAAGCTTCTTAAAATACCATCAATGCATCACCTACAACCAAATTTTTGATGAACACTATAGGGGAGGCTCTGATAGAGGGGCCAATGGGAGAAGCCAAAACCTAAACCCTTCTTCCTAACTCTCATTATAGGGAAAAACTTGTTGCACAACTCCATAATTGACTCTGGTACTAGTACCACAGTCATGCCCAAGCAGATAGCTGAAGCCTTAGGACTTAGCTATGAGCCCCTAAAAGATGAGTTATGCAGCTGGATGGGAACAAGGTCAAAATGGTTGGCCTCATTAAAGACCTCACTTTAACATTATTTTCCTATCCTAGAATCATGATACCACAAGATACCATGGTCATTGGCATTCCCCCCATGTTCGACCTTTGTCTATCATGGGAGTTTACCACAAAGATAGGTGGATACCTTTCTTTGCATTGGTCTCACCTGATTCTCAAGACCAAGCATGGAGCCAAGATGAATATTGTCTCAAAATCCCTGCATTTAGAGCATGTGGCCGATGAATCCATGATCAACTAAGAAGATACCCATACTCCTCCCACAATAGAGTAAACCAAAGCTGCTCAAATCTCGTACACTAAAGAAGAAGTCATTGGTAGCAAGCTGCATGGAGAAGAGAAGGCGACCAAAGACAAAGCCGGTTCTGAAGAAGTCTTTCTGAGTGACTATGCAGATACTAATCCTTTTGAAAAATATCATGCTACCATTTTGGGAACCTATGTCATCTACAAGGAAGATCAAGAGTTGCTGAAGATAGCAAAGGACTCCGTAGTCGAGCAAAATTCAGAGCTATGGATGTTGCACTTTGATGGTGCAAGGTGCAAAGTAGGCACTGGTGCCGGGATATGCTTAACATCTCCAAATAACAAGAAAATTCCCTGATCCTTCCACTTTCATTTTCCTACTAAAACAACGAGGCTGAATATGAGGGTCTTGTGCAAGGGCTGAGCCTTGCGGAGCACATGGGTATCAAACAAATAAAGGTGTTCAGGGATTCTGAACTTGTAATTAATCAAGTCAAAAACACTTCTGTTGTGAAAAATGTGTGCATGCAATCTTATAGACATAGAGTATGAGACCTCATTGAAAGCTTTGAAGCTTTTAATATTCATGCCATACCAAGGGAGAAAAATTCAGCTGCCGATCGCATGGAAATGGTAGGATCTCAATTCGATCCTATTTTTGACTTAGTGAAGAATGTACACTCAGTATAGGTAATCATATGACCATCCATTCTAGATAATGATCAAAGCTAGCAAGTGTTTGAAAGTGATGAACACATTGCCTCATTCATTCAACAGTCGAGCGAGTTTGTCGATCAGCTCTAACCAAGGATTGAGGAAGCATACGAGGGACAAATCATCCAACTACGATCAAAAATACTTCTGAAAGGGTTGGTCAAGCTCGAAATATGTTCAACTACGATGATGTGAGAAATGATAGGAGGAAATTTGTGGCAAACCAAGCAGACTATGCCGACCTTGAGGTCGAAGGCGGAAGAAAACTAAAAGTTGGAAAAGAAGTCCCACAACATGATAAAGATAGGTTGATACACTTTTGCAAAGCATATGAAGGAGTTGTAGCATGTTCTTGTGATGACCTCAAAGGGTACGATCCTGACATCATCCAACATACCATATAACTCACAAAATTTACTAAACCTGTCTGACAAAAATAAAGTCCTGTCAATCCAAAGTCTGAAGCCCTAATGGAATAAGAGCTAGGGAAGTTGATCTAGTCAAGGATCATGTTTCCAATCAAACATAGTACCTGGGTATCTAGCCTTGTGCCAATCCAAAAAAAGAATGGAGACATTCATCTCTGTGTTTACTTTCATGACCTGAACAGAGCGACATTGAAAGACCATTATTTGCTACCTTCCATGGAATCTATTCTACAGATCGTGGTAGGTTCATAAACGTTTTCTCTACTAGATGCCTTCTTGGGTTACAATCAGGTCTGGGTTAAAGAAGAAGATCAGTATAAAACCACGTTCACCACCAAATGGGGAACATTTGCATATGCCAAAATGCATTTTGGCCTATCAAATGCGGGAGCTAACTTCCAATGGGAAATGGGTATCACCTTCAGTGAACTAATCAATAAGATCATCCTCATCTGTTTAGATGACCATTTTAATCATCAACAGATAGTCTTCAAAAAATGCCAAGAGTTTTGTATCCCTAAACCCCAAAAAAAGTGTTTTCGGTGTACCACAAGGAAAGCTATTGGGGCACGTAGTATCTAGAGGGATTGCTATTGATCCTAAAAGGGTAAAGGCAATCAAAGAGCTACCCCTTCTAGTCAACAAAAAAGGAGTTCAATCCTTTTTGGGAAAGGTAAACTTCATAAGAAAATTCATCTCTTATTTTGTAGGAACAATCCAGCCAATCACCCTAATGTTAAAAAAGCACCAATTATTCAAATGGATGAAGGAAGTGAAAGAAGCCTTTGAGAAGGTAAAGGGTGCTATTTCTTGGACTCCAGTGGTGGTAAATCCAAACTTGTCCAAAGACTTCATGATGTATGCTTTTAGTAGTGAGACAAGCATCGCCACTATTCTGACCCATAAGGACAATGAAGGGAAAGGAGAACATCTGATAGCCTTTCACTCATGAACCTTGAAGGAATATGAGGTGAACTACAACTTCATCGAAAGACAAGCATTCACAATTGGAAAAGGACTCAAAAAATTCTGACATCTAATAAGTTGCAACAAGGTGATCGTTTATGTCGCACACTCCAGTGTGCACAAATATATTATGGAAGGTGAAATCACCGAAAAGAGGGCCAACTAGATCACTAAGATTCTAGAATACAACATCGAGGTTAAGCCTACGAAGATTATCAAAGGAAGAGGGCTTTGTGAATATTTGGCGCACAATGAAGAGATTGAAATAGAAGCAAAGAAAGAAAGGTAGGCAAAACTGATCTTGATGAATGAATCTAAATCCGAAAAATGCTGGCTAATGGATAGGACCAAATTTATGCACACTAGAAAATATCCATTAAGCCTTCCTTCTCAGAAAAGAAGGTTCTACTAATTACAAAATAGTGGATATACACTCATTGAAGGTGTTCTCTTCAGGATAAATTTGAATGGGGTCTTGTTATGATGCATCACTATGGAGAAAGAAAGGAAAATTCTTTACACATTCCACAATAGCCCCGAAGGCAGATATTTCTCTGCAAAAAATACCACCATCAAAATCTTGTGTGCTGGGTAGTTTTGGCACATGCTATTCAATTACTCCTACAACATGATAAAGGCCTATAAGGAATGCCAATTCTATGTAGGGAGGAGGAAGAACTCCACTATGCCCCTCAATCTGATCGTATCAGATGAACCATTCACACAATGGGGGCTAGACTTCATGGGAATGATCAATCCAACCTCTGGCATTGGCCACAAGTGGATTCTCATAGCTACAAACTAATTTACAAGGTGGACTAAAGCCACGCCCCTGAAGAAAGCAACCGAAATAGAAATTGTGGATTTTCTCAAGGGGCTGGTAACAAGAATTGGCCTACCGAAGACCATCAAACAATGCCAAAGCATTCCTAGGCTCTAAGGAATGTCATTTCATGCTTACGTATGGAATATTCCTAAAAAAATCATCAAACTACTACCCATAGGGGAACGACCTGGCAAAGTCAACTAATAAAAAATTAGTTTGACTCATTAAAAAGATTGGGTGCACTCATGAGAAGGAGTGGCCTAAACATCTTTGAACAACATTATGGGTGGACCACATAACTCCCAAGCAAGCCCTGAAGACTTCACCATATGAGTTGGTGTATTAAAAAGAAGTGTTGTTTCCTATCTCTATAGAGATACATGTGCTACAACTACTCAAGTCTTTAGAGATTGAAGAGAATGGAGCTATGGAGGTTTGGGTAGCCAAATTACTAGAGGTGTAGGAAAAAAGGGAGAAATCCCTAACAACCATGACTAATCACCAATAGGTGGTTAAGAGATGGTTTGACAAGAAGGCTTTAAACTAAGAGCTAAAATGTTGAGACTTGGTACTAAAGTTCAATGAAAGAGATGCAAAGCCTAACCAGCATGGAAAATTTGACAAGTTGTGGGAAGGCCCTTTCAAAAAAATTTAGTGCAAACAAAATAGTGCGTTCAAATTAGAAAACATGGAATAGGAGCCACTGGGAATTCTGGTCAATGGAATTCACTTAAAACTATTTAATTAGGCTGCAAATACTTCATGCAGGTGTAAATTTGTAAACAGTGTAATTAGTTTTCTTTACGTGTTTTGTCGGTCAGTTCTTTATACACATTTTTGACAGTTACGGGAGGCATAAAAATTCATGAGGTCCATCATAACAGAACAAAAAAATTTATGCTACTTAGGTTGCAAAAAATTAAATCCAGATATAAAAGATTTAGCCCATATGGTGAAAACATAAAAATAAAGACAAAGAGCTTTAACATAAGCAAGCATATCCATTATATATATATATAGTGTGTGTGTGATAAAACATTGTCAAAATGGCTTTGCGGCCAAGCATTCAAAAGCATGATCATATACAAAAATTCAATACATACATATATGTGAGCCTTCTTTTAGGCATATATATGCATAGGGAAAAAGCGTGTCAAATTTCATATCTTGACATTATGAGTATTGTCTTCATCAACTGGAACATTTCCAAGAGCAACGACAAGATTATCAGCAGTATTAGGACCTATGGCAGAAGCAGCGTCAACACCCATAACGAGCGATGGAGGAAATACAAGGTTCCTGAAATCAGTGTACCAATCCATGTCGTAGAATAGCACAATGTTGTAGCAACACAATAGAAAATGGCATGCATGGGTGGCCTTATCACGATGCTTTGCAAGTGACTGGAGCCGAAAACCACTCAGGAATGGCACCCATGGTACCACCGCATCTTCTTCAACATGCTTTCTCAAGTCACTCACAACGGGAAGTCCTAGGCCATACACTACATTGCTCACTACCTCATTGAGTCCTCCAAGGTACCTTTCCGGAAAAATATGAAGTGCCAAATGAAGAATCATAGCTTTTGGAGATTGGGTGTCAAGCAATGAAGTAATAAAATAGGAGCTGATATTGGTGTTTACTCGATATTTATCTTCATATTCAATATAGTCTCTTCCTAGGACCCATTTGATGGCTATGATAGCTGGCGAATGTTTGTTCCTTGTCATATGTTTCAGATGCCCGCTTCAAATCTCCCCCAGAAAAGTTGTTTGAGCTTTGTTACACACTAGCCTAATTGGAGTATTCATTGTGTCAGCCTCCTCTCAAAGCACCTAAGACTAGCACTATGCAAAATCTAAACCTATCCAATCACCCAATGCTGCTTTTGCTAAGTCACTAAGTATGGTTTCCTTACGATATTAGAGCTTATTTATAGAAATATCTGAGGTAACCAGCATACAAAGCATGATGGTAATTGAGTGCTTACTCAAAAATCCCACAAAAGGGCCAACTCGATATTCCAGTCCATTTGCATCCACAGGTATGAATTGTTGCATGCAAACTTAAGGAGTGGTAATCAATTAACACAAATTGGTGGTAGCACCAGGTGACGATGCATATAGACAGAGGCTAGGTTGCACGAAACAGGTATTTTCAAGGCTCCAAGGATGAACGCATATCTTTTCAAAGTACTCATTGTGATTTTAGCTTGATCATGCTTTGAAAGATATTAATTGCTAAAGTAGACGAGGAGATGATAGGCATTGCACTAGTGGCTCAATTTCCCATGAAAATCATGCTGAAAGGATGATATTACCAATACGATTATGAATCCATGTCTTTTCAAAAGAGGCAAGTAGCTTATCTCGCATAAGCTAGAGAGCTAGCAGCGCATGCCAAATTAAATGCAAAAGGCATATGTTATCTACTAGATTGAATGCAAGAAATCAAAAGAAAGGCCAAGTATTACATGCAAAAGGCATGACGTAGCATAAAAAACTTCCTCAACACGTAAAAGGAATTAAGGAGAATAGGGCCATCAAAGAAACCAAGCATGGTGCAGTTTGTAACAAAAGGAATTAAACACAAATAATTGTAGAGAATTCACTTCCCTAGTGTAAATTAAACCTGAAGCAAAAGATTGTCTAGTTTTGGGAACTGGAAACCTTGCATTGTGTTTTAGGTTTCATTTATATCACTTTAGTGTGCTTTCTAAGAAGAGTTTGCAAAGGATGATGACCTCTCAAGGTTCTTAAGCAGAATTGAGGGAAGGAGGAGCACAAAGCTTATTTAATGTCATGTGTGCAACACCAAGCACCTACATCTTTGAAAACGTCTCTTATGCCTTGCCTGGAATACCAAAAGGGCCAACTTGGGTAAATACTCAAGTTGCAAAGAAGAAGAGCCTTAGCAAAGATAAGAAGCAGGTTAAAGAAGAGTGGGAAAAAATTCATGACTCCATTCTTGCAAGGAATCCCAAGTCACTTAGAGAGTTGGCCTGTGAAAGGATGAAAAAGAATAGCAACCCAAATTATTTGGTGCAAAAGTGCTAATAAAGTGGGCTTCCTCAATATATGGTCCCATTTGTACACCACTACCTTGAATTAGTTGATGAGCCCATCAAACACTTGAACCTAGAGACTAGCACCATCGAGGGCTGAGAAGTAACTATGAACATATGCAAGGAAGCTATTTGGAATATGCTCTGCATCCCAAAGCAAAGCTTCAAAGTGCAAAAAATGGAGCCATTCACTCTAGGAAAAGGAGAGTCCTATTGGAGTAGTAGAGACCTCGCAATGAATTTTTAAAACATAGAGACACAGAGGCCCAAGGAGAATCAGAATAAACCAATGCGGATCCCAATGGCACTTAAGAGCTTTCATGATGATATGAAGGATGTGTTCTCAATGATGGCATTCGTCTATGGATTGGACTCTGACAAGGATGTCCAAGAGTTTCAGCTAGGTTTGGGCTTCCAATTATGAAGGAAACATTCTTTATTCTAGTATGATTTCACCAAATTCCTCGAGCAAGAGATGCTTAGCCAGATAGCAAAATACAAGCACCAACGAAGGTTCGGGTTCACATCCTTCCTCACCCACATGTTTCTGCACTAGAATCCAAACTTCTTCCAGAAGCATTTCGATCTCTCCATCTTTGATGAAAACTAAAAGAGAAATCCAGTTTCCACATGGACTCCCATCCTCTTTGCGACATATGACTATTATGCATTTTTGGACTATTTCTTATATCCAATTTTGTAGGATTTAAGGAGGGACAACACTATCTTACGGTTCAGCTTAGACCAAACTCAGTTCATGCAAAACTTTATTCCAAGGTGCGACTAGTTTCTAGGTAGGGACTTCACATTTGTCCGATTGTGCGGTTTCACTGGAGAACCCTTTTGGCTTCCATCATGTCTTACAGACTAGGTACAAGCACTGGAAGTGTTTTTCTAGGTCTCAATTATCGATGACACCTTTTACAATGAGAAGACAAAGAAGAAAGGATTTTTCGATCATCCAATGTGCTTCAAAACTGTAGTCATGGCTAATAGGAAGGCTCACAGCATACTGGAGGTGAAGCTCGCTCATCTGGGGTTGGTATGGATTTGTGACAAATGGAACTACAACCTTGATGATGACTTGCCAAACAAATATGTCAAGGTAATGCATTATCACATTACTAGGAGGAGAGTCGAAATCTAGTATTGGATGCAGATGAATGTATTATTGACCTAGCTTACATTCCTACCAAAGATGGTTGGTCACCCTAGCTAAGATTCTACTACCTGACTGGGTCGTATGATAAAACAAGGAAAATGGGAACTACCCTCTGTAATGATCTACTAAATAATTATGACTAGAAAGAGGATAAGATCAATGACTTCTGGATATACCACCAAGAGACCTGGTAGACTAAGGCTCCCTACAAAAGCCTAGAGATGGATGATAGATTTGATAAATCATGGAACAACGAACATCCAAATTCTAACGAGAGCCTTGAAAGGGATTCTAGTTTGGAAGAAGCTGAGTCACAGTCAGATGAAAGGGCGCAACCAAAAGCAAAAATATAGGACACCTCGATGCAGCAAGTGGGGAAGGAATTGAGGTAGCCTATTAAGGTTTCCTCTAACATATGGGTAAATATATTGAGTGCAAGGTCTTCACTGACTCGCACCTGGACAATGAGGAGAACCGTGGCAACTTCACCAAAACAATTTGAAACCACAGTGGTTGATAACTCACCACCAGAGAAGTGATAGCAAACCAAGGTGCTTCCTAGAGAATGTTCACAGAACCTAGATGTAAGCGAGGAGCCAACAACATTTCAAGGACCACAACCATTCATACCATAGGTATCTCTTGCCCCCTATCCTACAGTTTTGCATACTGTGGTTGACCTTGTTGCATCCACAATGCCTCTTATTTCATGTGTTGACCAATGCATTTTGGCCTCTACTTCAATGATTGCAGAGGGCTTCACATAGTTTTCCCATGCAGCCCCTTTTGCCTTTACTCCACTGTGGAACCTCACACCATTCGCCTTCACCCATTCCACATCCCAAAGTGTCATGCACTTTAACCCTTCTACCATTATGGATACATCCCCTACCACAATAATATTAGAGCTGACCCAATCATCCCAGTAGATGGAGACCTCCATGACTCCACTTCTTTCAAGTACTCCTAGTCCACAGCTCGGTTACTGGAGTATCCCACCTTTCTCACCCGAGACAGTCAAAATTCCAAGGAATAAGTCACTCGGGACTAATTTTCTTTCATTCCCTTTCTCCCTTCCTCTCGGTGCACCTTTCACAGGTGGACTCATTAGATCACCCACATAATTCCTATCGGAAGGTGATAAAACTAAACAAGCACAATGGTCAAAACCCAGAGGAGAAGAGCTAAGGATGCTAAGAGACCAGCAGAGCCAAAGATACATACTATTTTCCATGAGGATCAACAGTTGCTACACTTTGCGACTATGTTCCTGACTATCAGTGAACCGCAAGGAGAGATGCAGCTGGATGATTATAACATGTACACTGTGGGACTCAGCCTAAGAATCACCCAATCATGGAGGAAATGCAATGGGTAGTGACCACCAACTTTCTTAAGATCGGTTGCCAACTCAAAAAAAAGGAAGAGGAACTAAAAAACCTGGGGGATAGAGTCAATGTCTTGCTTTCCAAGGAAAAAAAGCTATGGAGGCTAATTTTAAGCACCTATCCCAACAGAGGGATATAGAAGAAGAAAATATCTGAGATGAACTAGCCAAGCTTCAGTCACTATACCCTAATCTAGTCGCTAAGTTATAGCAAAAGAACCAGGAATATCAAGATCGGCTGGCAAAATTGGGGCTGGACATACAACAAAAAGATGAAGAATTTCATCATTTTGACCTACAGATGTAGCAAAGGGATGCAGATTTCTAGAGCCACTATGCTCAATTAGAGAATGAAATTGCAGATCTTAATTCTATAATAGAGAAACAAGCAACAAACAAAGAGTGAGTCGAGACTAGTTGGCTCACAGAGTCATGAATCCTACAAGGGAAACTCACCATAGCCAACCAAAAGGTTACGAAGCTCGCACAAGATATAGAATTAAGGAATGAGGAAATCACCCTATTGAAGGAATTAGCCTTAGCTTTGACCGATCAAATAAACCTTCTTCAGATAGCCCAACAGTTACATATTTCATATCGAGTAAGAGTGAAGGAATTTTGCCTAACTCTTTAGTTGACACTCTAATTTATGGTAGAGGCAATAGATCTAGATAGGAGATTTCATGAGGTGATCATACAATTTCCTCAGTCCATCGTGCAAAAGGTTCTAGAGGCCGAGAGATTATTAAACAAGTTATATTAGGTCTTAGATGAAGTCTTGGCAAGTGCAGCTATTGAGGACCGAAGGGCCACTGCTAAAATAGCCAACAAGGTCATCCAATGCCATGTAGTTATTCTTCATGCCAATGAATGTGGCACTAGGTTAGAGTAAACCATGAATGGCATGTGGGCTAGGCTCTCCCACATAGCTCAAATGGGCCTACCTTCTCCATTCCTTGAGGATGAGTTAGTGGCCACAATGGAGCATATTGCAGAAAGGATCAAGGAAAAGCAACGGGATGTGTTTGCCTTTTAGGATTTCAGCCAACCCCTTGCTATGGAGGATTTTGAGAACAACACTCAGCTAATCACATGTCTTCTTTTTCAATTCGAGTCATGGGCTGATATATCATCAATGCTACCTTACAAAGAAGTGATCAAGCTGCATGGAGCGTAGGAAACTTTGTGTGACTTATCACCTCCATCTAAAGATGAGTGGTTACCCCTTCACACCACCCTCTCTAAGCTTTGACCACATTGTCCGATGGATATGTCTCTGGTCTATAGGTCATAAATTTTTGGGTTCCTTGTTTCGCAAGTGAAACACCCCTGATAAGTCATCAGAAGTTGTGAACGCATAATTCCCAAGCTCCCTTCAAGTGAGTTTATTTTTTCCTAAGTATTGGCCACACCTCAATGAAGAAATATGCATATCGGGCTCCTTTTGCATAAAGGCTTTTGTAAATATCACCATGTGTTAGTCGAGCGCTCCTCGCAAGGTTTCCTTTGGTCACTTTTCAAAAAGCTTGCATCAGGCTTTCACATTTCAGCTATTCGCAATCTTTTGTGCCTCTTTACATCACTCCCCTTTTGGGCCCCTATCGCATGCCACGTAGCATCAATGCGTGCATATATTTGTGGAGGACCCCACCATCACCATGATATGCTAAAGACCTCCACGTGTCTTCACAACGCAGGTTCTTTATCACTCAATGGAAGGATATAACATTGGGCTCCAACCGCTTGCTGTGTGATCCTCTAAGGCCTTTGTCGCAAGAGAAAGCTAGGCAGGCAACAACCTTTCACCAACTACCATGTTCTGTAACTTCCACCATGAATCAATTGCACATGTCAAGTGCTCTGGTCTGTTGGGACCACTACCATCATTCATAGGGGATGCATCCAACCCTTGGATGTCTTCGTTCATGGCCCGAATCTTTTCGGTTGTAACGGCCAAGGGAAAATCATTGCTAATGCATCATTACTCATAATCAAAGCATATTTTTTTTTATTTGCTCGACAAGTTGGGTTTTCATTATAAATGTTGCTTCTTCTTTCGAAGCAGGAATTCAAATTTTACTTCAGAGTTGGGCAGAGGAATTCACAAAAGAACTAAGCCTTTAATTGCTTTATTAGATTATTGTAAAGAACTCACAGACTATGCCATTGTTTGGCCTTTCTATTTTCTTTGATATTTGATAATTTTTACTGTTCCATTATTGTACTAGATGTTTCATTCCTAGACTTCTATAAATTAATACAAGTTTTCTTGTTTAGATCATGTATTGGACTCTTCTTTCTAGTAAAATGTATGAAGTTATTTTATGTCATATAATAAATCACTCAGACTTCTATTTTTATTCCACCATTCTGGAATGTAGCAGACTACCCATGGGCCCTTAAGTCATCCCCAAGATAGATTTACCATGTCACACATCTAAATCTTGGTGTATTGCCTTAGTTAGATCCCTTTATTTTATATCGACTTCCTTTTCCCATTCTAAAACCCTAGTTATAGAAGAAGTTGGCTTCTTTAAAAATATGGAGGTTACTCAGTTTGGTGTAATAGGTCCCCCCTAAAACCGAGTTTCCCATAGAGGACTATTACCTTGCCAACTTTCGGCATCAACATGTATGCCAATTTTCAAATAACCTTGAATTAATCTTTCAAAATTTTGACCTTATAAAATGCAAGATCAGAACAATTCAATTATCAAGTGCAGCATCATGTATGTAAAGCCATCAAATTTGTCTCATCACAAAGAGTATACATAGATCTTCAATTTGTACCAATTTATGCTCATGTTATTTCAACAATACAAACATTCATTTATTGAATGTAACATCATAACAATTAAATGTGAAATAATTGAGAAAACTCAAAGATAATTAGAAGAAGGAAATCATAGCGTAACATAGTTGTTTTTCATGAGTGGAAACCCCTCATAGGGATGAAAACCACTTGATAAAATTCCTCACTAGCTTAATCAAAATGCCTCATTGGATAAAAAATGCCTCACTAGAAAAGCCTCACTATCTATAAAATGCATGACTAGAAAAGCCTCACTGGCTATAAAATTCCTCACTAGCAAAGTCTCATTGGAAAAGCCTAACTGGAAACATAAGCCTCATTGGCTAAAAAATATCTCACTGGAAAATCCTCATTGGCTACACAACTTCCTCACTAGAAAAAGGTCAACTTTCTCTCACTAACATGACCTTACAACATTCTATAAAACATGAAGAAATCAACTACAAAGGTTTGATCTATTTCACTGCACAACATTTCTACTTTCCATCCTAAGACATTCAATTTCCTAAAGATTCATTAAATTAGAATCTTCAAAACACAATTTAATGTATCAGATTATACACTTAATTGTTTTGCATATAGTTTTGCAAAACAAAATTTCAGAATTCTTTTCATAAACTCAATATGATATCTCCGTGAAAGCACATAACCAAAAACAATGATAAATCATTGTTTATATCAACATTCAATAGTACACACAATGCTGCCATATGTCACTCATTACAACTATCAAATGTAACCTTTAAAACATGTTCCCATAACTACCCCTGTTAAGTAATTGTGATGAATTTATTTTCAACAAATAAAAACTGCCCTATTTAAACCATGGTTGATACATCATGCAAGTTACATATATACACTATTCAATAGACACACATAAATGTGATACAAAAACCAACTCCCAAGTCAACATCACAAGTGCAAGACATGGTCTGTATAAGGCTTTTAATAACTTACAAACCTCATGTCTTAAATAACCCAAGCATAACTCAATAAATGAATATGGACACAACCACAAAATCTGAAAACATCTTAACCAGGACAAATACCATTTCCAATCAAACCAATAACCATTGTGAGGAAGGAATGGAGTTACCAAAAATCTCTCCATTAAAAAGAAAACCTTAACTACCTTGAAGAAACTCAAAACCATTTATCTACTCAACCAAGCCACCATACCACCATTGCAATCGAGTTCTTCAAGCCCTAAGTTAGTTCATCAACACAATGTCTCATAGTTTACCAAATGATAACTTTTAGGGCACAAATGATTGTGTCAAATAAACACCACATATTTCTTTCCTTTGAAACAATTATTGTGTCGGTGTTTTTCCTCGAAGTCACCAACCAAACAAAAATGATATATTTCATTCCACCCTATTCACTTTTATGAAAGTGGTCAAACTTCATAATGACCAAGGCTCATATTCAAAGCCTTGTGTTAATGTAAAACTTAAATATATCAAGTATTGAAGTATAAACCAAAGAAAATGCAAAAGACCAATACATGGTCTAAACCCCAATTATATCAAGTATTGCTACCTCAATAAGTATTTTTGCCTCCATGAATTATCAATACCAAATTCACCTAGAAATATAAAAATGTATATTTCCTTTATGACCAACCAAATAACACTAAACCTTCAATGAGTGCCAAACATGTGTATATATACCAATGTGTATTACCTAAAAATGTGCCAAGTTGAACATTCAACCAAAACCAAACTATCTCATGTCTTTCATTGAAGTGAAGAATATCTGAATGCATGCCACCTTTGATGAACCCTTGACATCAATGCCAAGATAAAAACTTTAAATCAATGCCAAAACCAATCTCAAAGAGGTCAACAAACTCCCCCTTTGGCATAGATGTCAAACCTACCAAAGAACTTGAAAGAATATCACCTATGCACCAAAATCAAATCTAAATATATTTCATGAACTTGAACCAATCTCATGAACCTGAATCACATGCTCTTCTTGCCCTTTTGAAAACAATTCCAAAGGTCAAAGGGTTAGGAAAACAACCAACAAACATTCACCAAAATACTTCAAACTATTGTCACAAGGAAAATAAACACTATCAGATCTGAACAAATAAGTCTAAAGAGAGTGCATTACATAATAGAATAGAGGACTACTATAGCACGAAAACTGAACATAGATGCTAGCCACTAAAAAATTTGCTTGAAAAATAACCCAAGGGTATAAAATATGCACTGAAAACTCCCCTAAAACTATGCACTAAAAAGATCATTTTCTCCCCCTTTCAAGAACATTAAATGCAAGACAAACCATGGGAAAATCATTTCAAGGATAGTTAAGAATTGGAAAACTTCCACAATAAATCACAAGTAGATCCAAGGGATGTAAGACCAAATGCACTGTTCCTTTGTTGCAACGTTGCCATCACAATTGTTTCTTTGGTACTGAAACAACAAATTGTCTTCACCAGTAATGGTAGGGACTATTATTAAGGATGGTATATTATTATCTTAAGTGCTACCATGCAAATCAGTAATGCCTTATTTTAGATATCTCTCAATTTGACACACCAATATGCCATCATTGTTTTTGCATTAAAATCATATTGTATTGGCCAAGTACATAGTTGTGATGTTATTCATGTCTTTCATTACTGATCTTGTAACAATAATAATCTCGTTGAGAGAAGGAGAAACCTCCTTGAAGATCAAATAAACCATTCTTCTCAAACTAGTATCCTTAGAATGGAAGAGCTTGGTGACATAAAAGTTTTGTAGCTTCAACCTTTGTAAAGGTCTCTCCTTGGTTGATCAAATACAAAAGCTTGGTGATTATTTAATTACATTTGAAATCTCAACCTGCAAACTATAGCAGGGTTATCTACTGTCAATTAATGCAAGATAGGCCACTATAGTTGTACTCTACAACAAGACTATCTCACCATTTGCAACCTGTTAGCCAACAATTGTCATTAAAGAATACCACTATCAAAAATAATAATTCATCAAAAGAAAATGAATGTCATCAAAAATAATGAATTACTGCATCAAAAAGAATGACTGTCACTGTTTATAAAGAGCATAATACTAGAAAATACTGCAAGATCATCTCCATTGTGATTGTAGTAAGAAGATCCAAAGAAGAATTGAATATCATGGTCTAAACCCCAATTATATCAAGTATTGTTGCCTCCATGACTTATGAATACCAAATTCACCTAGAAACATAGAAATATATACTACCTTTATGACCAACCAAATAACACTAAACCTTCAATGAATTCCAAACATGTATATATATACCAATGTGTATTACCTGAAAATGTGCCAAGTTGAACATTCAACCAAAACCAAATTGTCTCATGTCTTTCATTGAAGTGCAAAATATTTGAATGCATCCCACCTTTGATCAACCCTTGACATAAACTCCAAGATAAACACTTGACATGAATACCAAGACCAATGTCAAAGAGGTTGACAAAATGTTCACCTTAATAGAATTTGGAGTCTCCCACATAGTATTCCAAGTAAGGAATATTAGTAGAATACAGAGTTGAACTCTATCAGAGATAACTTTCTTCTCACAACAAAATATGTATCAATATCCAAGATATAGTTATCAAAATGAATCAAGAAAACATGGTTAAGAGAATAGAGGCATATCAGATCTTGTAGTAAATTCCATACTCAAATACCAATACACTGATCCATCATAAGAGGGTATTAATAGTAGAGAAAAACATCTGATAAACAAAGTAAACTTCCCATATTGTTATCACCATGTTTGCATTAGTGACAACATAGGAAAAACCAACAAAAATCATCCATACTTTATGCTCATGTTGTAAGGCTCCCAACAATATCCCCCTTTGGCATTGATGGCAACATGCATTACAAAAACATTTTCCAACAATTGAATACTATAAATACTCCCCTTATCAAAACTGTTCTTCACAAAAATGTTTTTCCTCTATCTCTCTATCTCACAATCTCTTTGTATATTTATCTCTTCATCTCTTTATCTCTCCCCCTTTGACATCAATGAAAAAGGAAGGGGTATGGTATATATGTATACACTTCAAAATGTAACCAAAAATATATGAATCACATAATTGAATTAATCTAAAGAAGAACATCTAAGACTCTCCAAGATAGCCTTCCACGATGCTTTTCCTTCTTCCCTTGAACCTTTTTCACTTACAAGAGTCTTGTATAATATCTCAAGCTTAGTTAAGGACTCTACACCATCTGATAAAGTATTGGGACAAAGATTAATTTCTAATAATTCACCAATATAGCCAAGAGCACTAAAAACAAAAGTATGTCCGAGTTTAATCATGTCTCTAAAAGCCACAAACTTCTTGATAAAATATGTCCAATTTTTCCTAAATCTTCACAATATAGGACCACCTCTAATTATCTTTATCTTTTGCTAACCTGTATGTATCTTCCCGAGTGCTCATCTAGGACTCACTCATTCTTATTTCATTTCTTATATCCAGTGTACTGCCAGACCAATCTAGGCAAAAATAAAGTAGTTCGTGTGCCTCTTCTTCACAAATTTGTACACTCTCTAATTCCTTCATCACTCAAATATGTGCATTCACACATTTTCCTTTAATATCTTCTAAATTTCCTTCATCAAACCTGATTCCAGCAAGAACTTCAAGTCCGGAGATGTAGACCTTCAAAGAATTAATCATGCCACGAAGATTCTCCACAATAGAAATAGATGAATCAAAATTTTCATTGGGAATAACCTTCTAGAATTCTTCCAAAGCTCTCTGAATATTTATCCTTTCATTCTCATGTTCAAGCTTAATTTCTTCTGCAACTTCTTGATGAACAACTCTCTTCCTTTTCTTTCTTATTTCGGTCATGCTACCAGAGGTACCTTCTACATCGAGATTCTTAGGGCTTTGCAATAAAATTTTAGGATAATTATCAACTTCAACCTCTAACACCTCATAATCCAATTTAGATATCCATACCAACCTTGATTCAATTTCTTTCATGTGACAAAAATATGTAGACACAAGAAAATTTATGTTTCTAGAGTACCTTTCAATAACACTTACTAGAATCCTAGACCTTCTATTCATCCTCATCTGAAATATTAGAGTAAAAGGTTGTTTTACTTAATTATTTAATTAAGTCATCTTCTATTCCTCTAAGATAAACTTAGTTTGCATTTTGTAGGCATTTAATAATTATTCGAATTATTAAATGCATTCCTTTAGGGTTTCTCGATCTCCTTTTATAAGGATTGATCTCATTGTATATTATTCATTCTATTATGCATATTTTTGCTTAAGAATTTTTAGAGCACCTCCTTTGTCCTATAATATTTCCTCTTAATGTGACAGGTTATTTGCTTGCAAGTGTTCACTGGGTTCTATGGGTTGTTTTTTATCAACTCCAACATGGTATTGTAGCTTCAGATCTGCCACTTCCTATTTGTTGTTTGAGGGATCCTATCCTAAAAGTGACATTTTTTTTTTCATTTTGAGTCAATTTGGACCTCACCATTGCATCTAGAATGCTCGATTTAGTCAAGATTGACCTTTGTTTCATAAAATTTGGCTTCATGGCCTCAAATCTAAGAGGGTTTGAAATTTTTTGAGAGGTTCCTGATCCAGAGCGTACCTGCAATTTTGGAGCATTTTGAGCCCAAAAGGACCTCACCATCATGTTCAGAGCGCCTAAAAACCCCCAAAATCGACTGTCAAATCGTCGAAATTGAACACAGTGACTTTGGGATGGAATTTTCTTTCAGTTCTAGGTCATATGGCCTAGTACAACACACAATCCAAGAAAAATAAATTAAAAATACAGTGGTAATGGCTGCTTCCATCAGTTAACCACGAGCGGTTAACCACTAGCAGTTAATGCTAGTAGCTAGCCTAACCACCAGGTTTAACCCTCAAACCTTTTGGAGCAGTTTTGGTATTTTAGCCATAACTTTTGCATACGAACTCGGATTTTCAAAAACAAATAGGCGTCAGAAAGCTGGTTCTAGGCACTATCTAATGGTGTAGATTTGATTTTGTAGGTTTTACGTTTTGATGTCGTTTTTGCTAGTCAAAGGAAAAAGATGTTTTTTCCACTCCGGGGGGCGTAACTTTTGCGTCCGGACTCCATTTTTCACAAACAAATTGGCGTTGGAAAGGTGCTTTAGTTCTCTTTCCATATCTACAGCTGGTTTGATAAAAAAAAATTCCAAGTACATTTTATTCAGCTTTGTGTGTTTTTACACTTTGCTTAATTACTTGGACGTTCTGGCACCTACATGGGATCTGTTTACGTTGGATGGGTTATGTTGATCTGATTTATCATTGCTGAGAGTTTTAGTATTTGATTTTTTTATATAAGTGAGTATCATGGGTTTTTCTACTCACCCTTATGTGATCAAGTTGGATAAGGACAACTATGAGTCTTGGCATCATGGCATCCTGATACATCTCAGGTGGCTTGGTATTTTACCTCATTTGTATGGACTCATACCTACACTAGACACATCAAGGAGTTTATCAGCATGGGTTATTATTCAAGATCATATTGTAGGGGTTATTGGTTGTAGTGTTGATTTTGATACTTTGTGTTTTTTATCTAACATTTGTTGTCCTCGCACACTTTGGCAATGTCTTTGGGAGATTTTTGGAGACTCTAATATCCCTCCATTCCTAGAGGATCCCATTGTAGATTGTCTCATCCCTCTTGTAGATGTAGATTTCATACACTATGATAATTGTACTCTAGAGGAGGTTGAGTATATCACAGGTCTTGCATGTGCTGATGGTTCAGATACGTATATTCATGTTCCCACTCTTCAGATTGAGACTTCATCAGCATCTCCTATTGTTCCTGATTTATTGTAGTAGGGCATCATTCATCTTCCAGACATAGCTACTTTGGACTCTTATGTTGCAGACATATCTTTCTTGTTTGTGGAGTTCTATATTGCACATTTGGAGGATTATTTTGAGGACATTCATGTCCTCTTTATTGATAGCCACATCACCATTTTTGGCTCATCATGTTCATCATCTCTCGAGTTTGTGCTACATCAATCTTCATAGGTTTCAAGATTGGCATTTTCTCTTTCCAACTTGAAGATGCTTGAGCAGTTTTCAGAGACACCTACCATTTGGATTTGGATTCCAGCCTCACCCATGTTTTTGGATTGGCTTCAAATTTAATCAGTTGGCCTATTTCTTCCTAATGGGAGAAATGTTGTTTGCAGGTAGTGGATCATATTCTATCTTCAGATGTTTTCCAATGATACAGGGGCTATTTCTTTGTGGGGGGGATTCATATCCTCTTTTTCTCTCTCCTATGGGTGGAACATATTTTGTACTTATGTGATAGAAGCAGTTCTTGGGGGTTCATGTTGAGTCCTTCTTCTATCTCTCTTCTTCTTTCACTCTTGTATTTCCATCTCTTTTTGGAGAGGAGTTTTTCCTGCTGGGTTTTCTCCTTTTCTCCACTTTATAGAGATTTGGTTGTGATTGGGTACCTCATCAGGCTGAGTTGTCGAGACCCAAGTTTTCTTTCTAGCTTGTAGTTGCTTTGCTTTCATGAACTTTGTTTGTAGCTACTCTGTAAGCTCATCTTAAGGAGGGGTATTAGAGTAAAAGGTTGTTTTTACTTAATTATTTAATTAAGTCACCTTTTATTCATCTTAAGGTAAACTTAGTTTGCATTTTGTAGGAATTTAATAATTATTCTAAGTATTAAATGTGTTCCTTTAGGGTTTCTCAATCTCCTTTTATAAGGATTGATCTCATTGTATATTATTCATTCTATTATGCATATTTTTGCTTAAGGATTTTTAGAGAACCTCCTTTGTGCTACAATATTTCCTCTTGATGTGATAGGTTATTTTCTTGTAGGTGTTCACTAGGTTATGTGGGTTGTTTTTTGTCAACTCCAACATGAAATGTTCCAAAGAATTCACCAAGAGCAGTCTCTTGTGCATCTGAACTACCAAGATTTATCACGAAATTCTGGATGTGATGGGAAATAGGCACTTAATCTAGCCATTCTATCCTTCCTATTATCATTAACTCTCTCAAAAAGTAAAGGAGAAAATAGAAAACCAGATTGCCATACCAGAATGTATTCTTCTTACTCTTCTTGATTTCCTTTAATTTTTTCATAAGATGTATACAAAGTTATTCACACAAGTAATAATCCATACCTCTTTTAACCATATCAACATCAGTATGTAAAGGAGCAATAAAAATTATAAGGTCATTTCTAGGGATACAAACTTTATAACCAATGACCATAGCAACATACCTTATTACTAGATCAACAATTGACCTCAAATCAATCTCTTTCCCTTCAAATTTTGCACTAATAACCTCAATTATCTCTTTCTCATCCATAGCCTTTAGTTTGGGAACTGGTACAAAGGAACACAAACCAGTTACATCTTTAATAGCTTCTCTGGAAGTCAAATGTGCTTCATCAATCCACAAAGATTCATCATGAATTCTTCTCAACACTATTCAAATATACTTCTTCTCATATCAAACAAGGGAAAATGGTTATTTAACATTCCTTTGGTTTAAGAGGCTTGTAACATATATTTCTACTATGTTTGACATTAGATTGGATAGTTAGATGTTGGAAACATTTTTGTTTGAAGATTTACAATAAAATATTACTTATTATATATTGAGATCACATTGGTGTTGATATAAGTTCATGGTTTTAATTTTAAGTTTTCTCTCCATGACTTGATGTGTATCCTAGAGGTTTGGTTCATTTCATGTTGGATTTGAGAGTAGCATTGATATGATCATTTACGATTATTGTACTTTTTATTTATTTATTAAAAGTAAGTATAATTGGATCTATTTAATATTTATTGTATTTGACATGAATAACTTGGGAGAGCTATGGTGATTAGGGTATAGATTTTAGAAATTTTATTTGTAGGTTTACAATTGAGGAGTGTTATTTGGCACTATATGATAACTAGATTTAGTGACATCCTCTATGTGAGTGTTTTTATTGGTTTCTTTGGATGCTTTACTCATTTTTAGACTTGACATTTCCCATGAAGCGTGAGTCCTAGGGAGGTATGAATGCAATTGGGCTATGGTATAAGGTTTTTAATCTATTTTCATATATATGTGTTTGTTATAATTGGAGATAGATGTTGTTCTAGGATATGAATATACAAAGACTTGTAATTATGGATTGTGCTAGTTATATTGATATGAAATAGTCTACCTATGATATTGTTACCCTATTTTTTGAGGTATAGTTAATTATACATGAGTTAGTGATACATTTTAATTAGCATTTTATCCATTATTAAGTATTTGGTAGATACTCTTTCTATTCTAGAGATGGACTTTAGTGCATGTGTTCAATTTAAAGTGTGAATTTCAAATTATGATCATGGATTTAGTTTTTTGTCTTTCATGCTTAGGCATGATGAATTATGAGAGTGGTGTATTTGAGATGGTTATCACTTGATGAATGTTGCATATTCTTGGTTGAGCTTGTGAGAATATAGGAGTTAGTTGATGCACCAAGGTTATACCTTCGGTAGTTAGTTCACTATTTTTTGTTGTTCTCTTTTTCACTTGGAAGGTATATAAAAAATGGGAGAAAATTGGGATTAGACATGTCATATACCTTACAATTGTTGAACACCTGAAATACTAAGAGGGGTGAGTGAATCATTATTCTTAATAACTTAAATATTCATTGAATGTGCAATCACATTAATCTTACAACAATGGAAATGAACATAGGAAGAATGCATCACACCAAGAAACACAAGAATACTAGATTTATGTGGAAAACCCAAAAAGGGAAAAACCACAGTGAGGATTAGCTCATAATATAGATATTGTAATCAGTTATAATGTTTTATACAGTTGGTGGACTCATTGTCCAAAAGAGGAAAGGCTCACTATCGGTGGCTCACTTCCAAAGGGATCACTACCAAAGGGCTCACTACCCAAAATAGAAAGAGATAGAAGAAAGGGTGGCTCACTACCAAATATGAGCTACTAACAATGCATTTGACCTATGCTGAAGATAAGGTTCCACTAAAGCTTAGAATATTGACTTAACACTTTTCATTCTTCACCTCAACAATAATTTAGACTTCTCTACTCTAAATCTCACACACACTCTTAATCATTTCGCATCTCAATTTGACTCATATTATTTTATCTCGAATAAGGAATTAACCTTGTATATATACCTCAACCAACCAAAACATCAATTAAGTCAACCCAAAACATGTACTATGCAATGCTTCATCCTGCCATCTCAAAACTCAATCAACCACACACTGAGAAGGAAACCAAAGAATATAACACATTAAGATAGGTTGGAATGACTTATAATTATTCCCATAATTCTACTCCAGCTCTACTCATCTCCACACAACCCAAAATACTCAGGTCGGCACCACTAGTGAAGTAACAATAGAATGAACCATCGGCTCACTCACAAGTTGACACACAAACAACCAAAACACTTACCACATAGAGAAACCATACTATGTACATCCTCAAACACTTATATAAATCTGCATATCAAAATTCTCATCCACGATGGAATGCGGAGCATTCCAATCATACACTAGTATTTCCACACCGATACTCTATCACTATTATCTTCCACTACGAAAGACATTTGATCATGAAAATTTGGATTTAGAGTCTTCCAACATACACCATCATTATCTCAAAACAACATAACCAAATTCTTCATGGTGGAGCACTACAAACCAAAAGACTGGTTCTTTAAACACTGGAACTACATTTTGGACATAAACAATTATCCAATCATCTAATCTTCACTAGACTAGCACTTCTACATCTCTACCATGGATTGCCATCAAAAATGGGTTTCTATCAATGACAACACCATATAACATCATATTCTCATCGATTGCCATTAATCTTTCCATCCAACTTAGATCTCCATCACACAAACTTCAATGAAAAAATTCCAACACTTTGTCCTAACAAGTCAAGTTTCCAACAATCTCCCCGTTTGTCATTGATGGAAACACTACTCAAACTTCCCCAATCTTCTCCAATCGTCTCACCCTTTGAAAAAAAGGGCAAAGGGGCCCTTAATATCAAATTATTTAGCTTTATACGGTTCTCCCCCTTTGAAGATATATATTTGTATGTATATGGGAATAACTCCCCCTTATTGCTTCACTCCTATACTCATCTCTTCTCCAACAAAAATGACCAAAAAGGTATTGTGTCACAAAAAAGTGTAGCCTTGACACTTTCCACTCATTTGGGCCTTTTCCCATGAATTTTGGCCTTATTTTTCTTAGATCTAATGTTGTAATGTGGCCAAAAAAGTTCACATTAGGACTTGAATGCTTGCAAGTAAATAAAAACCTAATGATGTCTTACAATGGTGTTGTCAAGTGTTGTAACACATTTCCTCACTTTTCTAGGAATTTTCTAAAATAATTCATCTAAATAATCCCTTTTCAAGTCTTATTTCAAAGTGTTTTAAGTTGTTGTAACCAACCCTCACACTTTCATAGGCTTTTCATCACTAAATTAACCCTTTCTCATGATAAAATAGTTGTTAATGCACTTATAGGTCCTACTTAAGTGTGTTTCAGATGAAAATCCCAACAAACGTCATTAATCACCTTTTAATTCCCGACAGCCACATGAATTTTTCCAAGTGGACTAAGTTGCCACCTTGGACAACTTAGTCCCATTTGGCATAAAAATCAAATTTCTAGTAGCATTTTGTCTCCAAAACCCTAAGGTCGGCCTGTCATGTGCTATTTTTGGGGAATTAGGACATACCATGTATAAATAAGGGTTTTTCTCCTCATTTTAACTCTCTCTCTCTCTCTCTCTCACACACATGTCCTACACTCTTTCATCTTCACAAGCAATCAAACAGTCTATCTTCTCAAGCAAGCATCAAGCATTCAAGCACTAAGCACTTCACACAACATCCATTGGAGCTGATCACTTGCATATTTTTAGACTTCTCCAACAAGGGCTTGGTGAGTTGTTGTACTTGCATGTTATTCAATCATCTTTACCTTTTCATTCTATTTCATTATCTTGGGTTTGATTACCAACATGGATTTTGACTAAGGCCAACCTCTATTCTCTAACCCTAACCTTTTTCCCCTCTTTGTATGTGTGCTTTGCAGGTTTGTATGCAAAATAGTCAAAGAGTAAGGTGCTAGAAAGGTGTCATCATTCCATCCACATCATTTCAAGTCAACAAACCCTAAAAGGAGATTGGAGACAACTTGTAGGTCAAATTTTGAAGATTTAGACACGGGTCTCTATCAAAAACATAAGTACAAGTGGGTACCTATAGACTCTAGACTTGAGATTCTCGAAAGCCCCTGGTGGACTAAGTAGCCATCATTGGTGAATTAGTCCTTGTACCGGGCCTACAAAGTGGTTTCTATGTTTCTAGATACCCATTTTCCAGAAACCTGTTTTGAAAAAGTTTCTTGGGAGAAGGCCTAAGTTGCCCAACCTGGAGTAAGTGTCCCAATCAACATCAACAATAGAATCTAGAAGATTCCAAACCTCCTCTTCATCAACCTTTAGTTTTTGGGTGCACCACTTCTGCCTCCTTTAGTTCTATTATAGTTTGAATACATTTTAGGTCATTCTTAAGTCATTTTACATAGTGCTTTCAATACATTTGCATTCTATTAGTTTACATTTCATAGTTAGTTCATTTCATTACTTTGCAGCACTTAGGCACACACATCACACCTATTCCAAACCCCTAATATTGAATGAACACCAAGAATACTTGAGCATGAAAGAGGCATTTACCAACTACCTTCTAGTTGAAAAACCCTAGGAGCCCTTGGGGAATAATCTTTCCCTATTTCATTTTTGGTGGTTCATTTTGGTGAACCCATCCTTAGAACACTTCTTTTTCACTTCTAATTTTGTATTTGCATCCTAGGAAAAAGCTTTAATTTCATTAGGGATTTGTATTGTCTTGCATTCTAGGGTTTTTAAAAGTGCATTAGTGAAAAATTCATATTAGCTTGCATTTTGCATTGCATTTTCATTCAAATGGTACAAAATAATCTGCATTTTTATTCTGTATTTGCATAAAAAAAGCCTAAACATGAAAAAAATCATTCAAAACTTTTAATTTTTTTCAAAAATATCACTGTTGGGACTAATTCACCACACTAGGTGACTTAGTCAACCTGCACAATTTGCACTGTAATTTTTGGCATTTTCAGAGCATTTTTTGCACTTCTATTTTTTGTTTATGCATTTCTGTATTATTTTCTAGAATTTTAGTTATAAGCATTTTAGTATCCTTTTTTAACATTGCATTTACATCCACCCCACATTTAGGAAACTTTGCATGAGTGTTTGGTGTCCTATTGCTGATACTTTAGTGAGAAGAAGTTCAAGACTTATGGCATCTCGTGACAACACACTTGTTGTAGATCTTGGGTTATCTTGAACTTCCACTCGTAGTATTGATAATAGTACACTAGGCCTAGAAACTACCCTTAGTAATTCTCTGCATTTAGTAAACATGCATGTTGATAATAAACCTAATGATATCCCACATGAAAAGATATTTCACATTCATGTAAACCTAGTAGACCTCCAACATCAAGTGAGTTTGAAAAACATTTCTTCCACTGTTATTCCCACTATAGAGAATATCCACCGCATGCTTGAAAATAATGAAGGTCTATATGTTGTGATGAAAATAGTTCAGATATATCAAAAACATGTCCCTTCCACATCTAGGGCCTCTCAACCATCCACCCGCATCATTAGCCAAGGAGGACCTCAAACTCCTCCTTCCTCAATGGTAGCCTCCATTCCTACCTATGCTTCCCCTAATGTAACAACTACAATGACTACAATGCAGCTAGTTAGAAATGTAATTCCTTCCCTTGGTGTTCCTACCAGTATTCCTACCTCCTATGTGGCATCGCATGCTTTATCCTCTTTCACCATACCACCCCTTACCATTCCATTCACTTGCCCTACTACTAAATTCACCCCATCACCACTTTCTCTTCCACCAAATACCACTTATACCAATTCTCTCATCACACAATGTTTCCACACCATTTCATCCATGCAACAACATCTCTCTACCATCAACCAAAACTAGAATGGTTTGAACCCACATACTATGTTCACAGAAATCCCTTGTCCTTGGAAATCTTGTGAACCTCGATGCCATAAGGAATAGAAATACCTAGATTTGAGAAGTATGGAGGGAAGGGTGATCCTTCTAACCATGTTAATGCTTACACTACTTTGTGTAGTGATATTTCTCTTAATGATAAATTGCTAGCTAAATTGTTTCCTAGGACCTTAAAAGACACTTCCTTGGATTGTTTTTCTTCCTTACCGAACAATTCAATTTGTTCATTCAATGAACTTGTTGATTCCTTTATCAACCATTTCCAAGTGCACATGAATCCTAAAAATACCTTGGCCAATTTGATGATATGTAAGCAAAACAATGATGAAAAGATAACAAACTTTATCTCACGTTATCAGTCACTTTTTTCCCAAAATGATGTCAAGATCCCCGATACACATCTCCAAAAGATGTTTACTAAAAAATTGCTAACACACCTTCAAGACAAAATCACCATGATGAAATTTCCTTCCTTCATGCATTTATGTACAATGCTCTATGATTATCACAACTCAACTAGCAATCGTGATATGCGATCCACTTCTAGTCAAATTGAGAAATATGACACTACCAACTAAACCAACTCTTAGCCATTTCAAAAGCCAAATAAAGGGTTTTTGCAATTTAACCCTCCTTCACAATCCCCTCCACTTGTCAATAATCAAATAGCAGCTATTAAGACCACAATTCCTTTTAGTTATGGAGATCCCAAATGAAAATTCACTCCTTTACCTAATACCCTCCATAATACAATGACCCAACTTTTATAGCAAAAAATGATTACCTTTCCCGATGTCCGTGCACCCGATCCTAATAAATCCTTACCTCCATCCTTTAAGTCCAATGCTTATTTCTATTTTCATAGACAAAATGTACATGACACTGAACAATGTAAGTGCCTCAAGCACCTTGTTAAAAACCTCATTGATTCAGGTCATCTATATGTTGCTGGTGTTAATGATAAAGGAAATAAGTCTATTACACCCCCAAACCAAAATTTACAAATTTGCACTAATCCCATGCCTAAACATAATATTTCATTTTTCAAAGCTAGTGAAACTCCACAGAATGATGTTATGAATGTTGATACACAAGATGAACATTTTGATCTTCTTCTGAATGTGACCCATGTCAAGCCTATGAATGAAATGGTAGGCATGATAGATGTTATCCCTCGTAAGGGCCAAACCAAAACATCTCTTGATACTAATTTTTCCCCTCAAGACATACTCAAAAATATTCTTGATGGTCCTATCTAAATAGCTGACCAAATCTATGACAAGCCCACTAATGGGATATTAATAGATCCCACTTGTGGAGAGAATGTGATCACAAAAGAATTTTTGGTACTATATGATCTCTATCAAGATTTTTATGATAAAACTAATGCATTGATCAAAATGCATAATGGATTTTCTTGCCCTACAATCAACTCGATTGTCCTACCATTACAAATAGGCCCTAATATATTGGATGTTACATTCTCTATCATTCCACAGTTGGACCAATTTCATTTGCAGCTAGGCCACCCATGGCTTCACTCAATGAAAAGGGTCCCTTCGGTTCTTCACAAATGCTTGAAGTTTCCCTTTGACAATGAAATATTCACCATCCACCATAGTGTCTTCAATCCCTTATCTTCCAAAGTAAACTTTTCCTTAGAAGTCTTTTGGCCTGAGCCCATGGAACCCATCACTCCCCAAAGAGATTTCGTTTTCATTGCTTATCAAAAATTTAAAGCTAAGAAAATATCTAAATTATCTCTTCACAACATGTCCCCCTCTATTTCTGAAACTCCCATCCTTGATGAAACCATGCTACAACACAAATCAGACCTGCCCAACTAGAAAACACCTAAAACCTCCTATACATCATCAAAGAGGCCCAAAGATCATGACAGTAATTCCATTCTACCTCCTAGCATCAAACAAGGTTATAAAGCTAAGGAGAAAGTGGCTGAACCACCTATGGTTCCTCCCATTGCCCCCCCTATGTATGACAAGCAACCTATGGTTGATCAACCCGCTCCTTCTTAGATGCAACTTGACAATAGAATAAAAATAAATAGAGGAGCTAGGGAGCATAGGTGTCGCCGTCGTGCTCTTGCTCGCAAGTCACGTGATGAAAAAAATCCTAAAAATCATAATCCACCTTTGCCAGAATTAATCCATGACATACCTCCTCCCCCATCACCGCAACATTATCCTATACCTCCATCATAGCCAGTATTACCTACTCCAATTGATATTGTCATTCGCCCTCCTATTGTCATTAATTTAGGTGATGATGATGAGGAGATTGCTAAAATAGATGAAGAGGTGCATAACAATTTGAATACATTATTTTCCTCTTCCATGAGCTTACATGATAACTCTCCTTAGAAAAGCATTGACCTTGATGCTAGTTCTGTATTTTTTGTTGTCCCTCTAACTAGTCACACACCCAAACTTTACACAGAATGAGATTGGGAGGCAGATGACTTGCTCGATGGTTGATGAGCATTTTCCTTACTAGTCTCTTTCTTTTCCTTTTGTGTGTTTTCTTGTGTGTGACATGTTTCCCCCATATTTTTTTGTTTGATGTTCTTTCTCTTTGTGATATTCTTCTATTTGTACCTTCATTCTTCTATATTTTGTGACTTTTCTTTCACTTTTTCACTTTGTTTTTTTTCTTTCCTTTTGGGAATGATGCGAGGAATTGAGACCGCAATGTATCCTTCATGTTGACCCAAAATTCTCCTTCCTTTTCTTTTCTTTTTCTATTTGTCTTCCTTTTGGGGATGATGCAAGGCATTGAGACAACAATGTCCCTTTCATGTTGACCCAAAAGGCCCCTTTTCTTTTTCTTTTTCTTTCACCTTGCTTTTGGGGATGATGCAAGGCATTGAGACAGTAATGTCCCTTTCATGTTGAACCAAAAAGTTTCTTTTCATTTCTCTTTTTCTTGTGCTTTTGTTGTCCTTTTGGGGATGATGCAAAGCATCAACACATCCTATGTCTCTTCCATGTTGACCCAAAATGACTCTTTCTTTTTCTTTGTTTTCGCTCTCTTTGTGTCTTTCTTCTAGTTATATATATTTGGGGAGATGATGATAGTTCTAAGCTCTCTACACAAACATTGCAACAATGAAAATATTGACCCCAAATCCATAGATCCCTTATGTGTTTGATGTTTTCATTTTGAGGGCAACCCCTTTCTCTTTTCTCTCTTTCTTTTCCTTTGCATGGCGTAGCCTTACTTGGAAACATATAATTTGGCATAGGGATTTCCAAGTTGGCTTGCATGTCCTTCTTTCCTTTTTTCAATTTTCTTGTTGTTAGTTTAAAGAAATTGCTCACAATACGGTGTTTCACAATTCCTTTAAAGTGGGGGCATACATTGGCATTATTTCTTTTTGTATATTTCTTTTTCTGGGTTCTTAGTGCAGCCTTACTACTTAATACAACGTGTTTTTCACTTTGTGGATGACATTGGGTGTAATTTCTTTCATGAAAGTGATTTATCTTAGCATATTACAATCCTCTTAGTGCCCTGATGCGATGCACTACATCCCCTAAGTTGTGAATTTCCTAGTCTTTGATTGGTCCTCTCTTGGAGGCATTAGGCACAATGTTCCCTAAGTTAAAGACCTCGCATGAACTAAATAAGACTCCTTCGAACATCCTTTTGTTTTTTAAATGTTTTATTTTGTATTTTGCATATATGACCACCTTACATAATACAACTTGCATGCTTGTGGTTCCATCTAGCACTTGTTCATGAGTCCCAAACATATGAAGCTTTGCTTTCCTCATGAACCTCAAAACCCTTGTCTTTTGTGGCACCTTATCAAAGTTATCAGGAGGTATAACTTTGGTATGGTTAAGTGGGAAGCCCAACCAGTGGCACAACTTTCCCCATAGCCACCTGTGTGTGTGTGAGTGCATACCAGCCATGGGTATATTTTTCTCACCTTTTGGTCCTTCTCACCTAGTGGATAACCAAAAGTCTCATTTCCCTAGAGTGAATACACTTCCTCTCAAACAAACAACCTAGATCTAATCCACAACTAGTTGGAAAAACGGTCGAAGCTTGATACAACTTTCCCTCTCTCTTTATTTCTTTCACATCACTTCCTTGTGTGATCTTTTGTACTAATGTTTGGTTTTCCATGGGATCTTGATATTGGGGGCTTGATCATTCCTGTTGATTATAGTTGTCTCATCTTACTAGCATCAGTGCATTTGGAGCTCTCCTGATATGCATGTCTTGGATACTTTAGTGTGAGTTTGAAGCAAGTTCATCCGCTCACTAAAGTGGGGGCTAAATGTGTTGCAAAAAGTGTAGCCTTGACACTTTTCACTCATTTGGGCCTTTTCTCATGGATTTTATCTTGATTTTTCTTAGATATAATTTTGTAATGTGGCCAACACATTAACATTAGGCCTTGAATGCTCACAAATCAATAAAAACCTAATGATGTCTTACAATGGTTTTGTGAAGTGTTGTAGCATATTTTCTCACTTTTCTAGGACCTTTCTACAATAATTCATCTAAATAACCCCTTTCCAAGCCTTATTTCAAAGTTTTGTAAGGTGTTGTAACCAACCCTCACACTTTCCTAAGCTTGTCATCACTAAATTAACCCTTTCTTATAATAAAATGGTCCCTTAATGTACTTATAGGTCCTACTTAAGTGTGTTTCAAAAGACAATCCCGATAAACATAATTAATCACCTTTTAATTCCCTACAACCACTTGAATTTTTCCAAGAGGACTAAGTCTCCACCTTGGGCAACTTATTCCCATTTGACATAAAAATCAAAATTAAATCAAATTTCTAGCGGGATTTTGTCTCCAAAACCCTAAGGTTGGCCTATGATGTGTTATTTTCAAGGATTTAGAGCATAACATGTATAAATAAGGGTTTTTCTCCTCATTTTAACTCTCTCTCCCTCACATCTCCTACACTCTTTCATCTTCACAAGAAATCAAATAGTCTATCTTCTCAAGCAAGCATCAAGCATTCAAGAACTAAGCACTTCAAACAAAATCCATTAGAGCTGAATACTTGCATATCTTCAGAATTCTCCAACAAGGGTTTAGTGAGTTTTTTACCTGCATGTTATTTAATAATCTTTCCCTTTTCATTCTATTTCATTATCTTGGGTTTGATTACCAACATGGGGTTCGACTAAGGCAAACCCCTATTCTCTAACCCTAACATTTTTCCCCTCTTTGCATGTGTGCTTTGCAGGTTTGTATGTAGAATAGTCAAAGAGTAAGGTGCTAGAAAGGTGTAATCATTCCATCCACATCATTTCAAGTAAACAAACCCTAAAAGAATCTTGGAGACAACTTGCAGGTCAGATTTAGAAGATTCAAACACAGGTCTCTATCAGAAATAGAAGTACAAGTGGGTACCTATAGATTCTAGCCTCGAGATTCCTGAAAGCCCCAGGTGGACTAAGTCACCATCATTAGCAAATTAGTCCCTATACCAGGCCTGAAAAGTGGTTTCTACGTTTTTGGATACCCATTTTCTAGAAACCTATTTCAGCAAAGTTTCCCGGGAGAAGGACTAAGTCACCCAACCTGGTGTAAGTATCCCAGTTAGCATCAATAGTAGAATCTGGAAGATTCTATAGCTCCTCTCCATCAACCTTCAATTTTGAGGTGCACCACTTCTACCTCCTTTAGTTCTGTTATAGTTTGCATGCATTTTAGGTCATTCTTAGGTCATTTTACATAGTGCTTTCAATACATTTGCATTCTATTAGTTTACATTTCATAGTTAGTTCATTTCATTACTTTTTAGCACTTAAGCACATACATCACACCTATTCCAAACCCCTAATCTTGAATGAACACCAAGAATACTTGAGCGTGAAAGAGGCATTTACCAACTAGCTTCTAGGTGAAAAACCCTAGGAGCCCTTGGGGAATCCTCTTTCCCTATTTCATTTTTGGTGGTTCAAGTGCATTGCAAAACTCTCTAATATATCCACATATGTACATTGGAATCTGAAAATCTATCTATAAAAAACAAAAATGTACAACTCAACTTGTGGAGGGAAAATTGCCCTGATGGACACCCTCAATTTTGCAAGGTGTGGCTCTAGATCCTTCTTTGTTGTCTCCTATTCCTTCTTAGCAAAGGAAATTATTCCATACTATTTTTCAAGATTCAAATGGAGTTCTTCACCTTCTTCTGGATAGTTGGTTACTCGATTTTGATGCAGTATCTTCTCTGCATCAACCAAAATTATAGTCAGAGAAGTAAGCCTTACACTCACTAGGTCTTTGAGCTGACAATATTGCATTATTTTATTTTCTTTTTGATCCTATAATTGGAAAGACTTTCCATGTATATTTTCAATTGCTACCCTTGTTCCATCTTCATCTTTCATTGTATAATAAATCATGGAGGCCTAAGAAATTTGAGACTCAAGTGAATCCATCTGGTCTTTTATGCTCTTGGTAGAAACATGCCACTTCAAGAATAAATGGAACAAAATTTTCTTCCTCTACACAATTTTGAATATCCTTCAAGCTTCTCCGTGACTTACCATGTGTAGTAGCACATTTTTCAGAAGCCTCTACCAATCTCTTATCATTCGTATTATTATTCACTTCCTTTTCTAACTTCTCCTTGTTGATCTCTAGAGCATATGCATCATGCTTCATTTTAGTCCCATCATCTGAAGCATGTTTAACTCCTTAGCCAAATCTATAACTTTTTCTAGTGTTTCATCCTTATCCTTCAACCTTTATATGTCTTCTTTATCCCTAC
Source organism: Sequoiadendron giganteum (assembly GCA_007115665.2). NCBI lineage: Eukaryota > Viridiplantae > Streptophyta > Pinopsida > Cupressales > Cupressaceae > Sequoiadendron > Sequoiadendron giganteum. The sequence continues at coordinate 244,145,779 of CM021105.1, read as the reverse complement.
TCATCAAGGTGTTGAATCTTTTATTTTTTTGAATAACCTATTATAAATCTAAGCCAATCTTTCCCTATCCTCATCAGTGAGAGAAGATCCAATCTTCTCCAAAGAAATATTCCTTATCTTTGCATCTTCATTGAATTCCTCTTGTATTCTTGTGCTCAAGACTCCTTTTAAGTCATATAAATGTTGACTTTCAATTTCACTTAGACTGATATTAAAATTAACCATATATTTTACAATGGCCTCTTCAATTGTGGCCTTATTCTCATTGTTTTCATCTAGATATATGTGCAATTTCCTCTAGTAGACTAGAATTTGCAATACTATTAAACAAAGAATATATTTTTAGAGGGTTGTGTTCCCTTACTAGAGGGGATTTTTCCTTTTTCTTTATTTTTCTCTTTCCCTTAAGAGACTTTTCTCCTTCACTAGATTTATTTTCTCTCTTGTGAATGACAAATGCCTTCTTCTGCTTCTCTAAATCTTCCTCACTTTTAGTATCAACAATGTCAACTTTGATTCTCTTTTCACTTGTCTCTACTTGAGAGATATTGGATTCCATTTTCTAGACCAACTTAGGTCCTTCTTCTTCTTCTTCACTATCACAGCCTACGTACCTCTCTCTTTAATCTTTCTCTTTTCTTCTTCTCTAGCTTTTTTCTTGGTAGCAACTGCAAACTTTGATTTGCAGGCTTTCAAAACAACTAGAGAGGGAGTAGAAATCCTGATGGATATTCTAGTGCTTGGTGTCCCTTGTGGATCCATAGATAGACCTTTTATCTTCTCCACAATCCTCTAGGAAGAACCAAAAATCTCTTCAAATTTTATCTTCATTTTTTCTACATTTTTCTTTATTTCCTTTTCTTTGTGCTTCGGTTGTACTTCATTAGATATGTCCTCATAGGTTCCAAACCTATCTACAATAGGATCCCTAGGTTTTCTCAACATAAGATTTCCAAGACTTGTGATTACATCTTTTGTCACTTCATAACCCATTTCCAGAATCTAGATTTTTCTAGGTTTTAGTGCTTCCATAATGCATTCATCCCTAGTAACCATAAACGTTATATCCTTCTTACAGTACTTTTCAAAAACACTTCTAGGAATCCTTTCTCTTTCTTTCATATTATCTTGAAAGGTCTTAAATAAACCCCATAGCATGATATCCTGATTTTATATGCTTCCAAACCTTCTTAAGTGATCCCTAATCTAAATTTTAATAGGAGTACTATCCAACAATACAAAATTATTTGCACCAAGAAATTCTCTAAGAAAGTAAAATAATAAACATGTGATACTTGGGTATCATACCTAAATGGGTACCGAGACTCTTTTATCTTATGAAGATTCTCCATCAATTGTTGTCTCAGGACCTCACATAGATTTGTGTCCAAACCTTCTTTCACCATTTGGTGAGTAGTATGTATAGTTGTTGCCAACACTAATTTTTTTCTATTGGTGTAGTAAATCTTGTAACATATCATCATGGATTCATATTTAACTATCATATCATCTATGTCCTTTACTATGAGGGAACACTTGTCATATTTTACTCTGATGAGCTTCATCACTATCTCATTTTTCATGGCCTTCATCTCTAGAATGGGTCCTTCAGAACATAAAAAAATAACCACTTTGATAGCTTTCTTGTTGATTAAATGTGGCATATCCAACCACATAAACTTATCATGAATTCTGGTCAAAGTGTACTTGAATGATGCATTTTCATAACAAAATTTTGGAAAATTGTTCCATACATCTAGCCTTTCTCTATCAAAATTTCAAATCTTATAGTTTAAACTTAAAAAAATCTCCAATGAGCTCATCAACCCAAAATTCTCTCAACTTTAAGTGATCATATTCTTCCATTTTCACATGTATGAACTTTCACACATCCTCACTATGCATTACACCATATGGAACTCTTGAAAACACACCTTTTGGATCAGTTTCCATGAATTTTAAGGGTTGCTTCTTGAACTTAGGTCTTGGTCATTACAAGAAATCAATTACTTGAGGGGTAAACATTATATACCACTTCTAAAATTATTGTTTTAGCAAGAGATGATACATACCTTCAAATTCTTCTACCTAGAGTAGGGTTTCACACAACTTCAAATCTCTTCAAATTGCCTTTTCTATACTCTTAACTCTTCAAATGCTCAATTTCAAATGAACTGTTCATGTATAAAAAATCACATATAAAACCCTTTTTAAAGACCTAAAGTGCATTGATTGTAGTGATTAATGTTAGGTCAAAAATTTGATAAACCCTGAGTGTGTAGTCACAATCACCTTCAGTCACTCCAAAAATATCTGAAACGGGAAGTTTCATACCAAAAATTCCATCAGTAGATCTGCCATGTTGATCTACACATTTACTAGTGTGTTGAGAACATTAGCACCATAAATTTGGTGGGGGATTAAGGATCTTCTACTAAAACTCCTCTTGATCCAAAGCTCTTCAATTGGTTTTCAAAGGAAACATGTGCACCAAGGACTCATCCTTCACTTCACTTTCTTCTTTATTTTTCCATATCTTGTACATTTCCTTCTTTATCTCCATAAAGTGCACATTCTTTACCAGATCAGTCTTCTTTTTTGAAACAGAGGATTTCACATTCTTGCTTCTGCAAAACTTTGTTATGTGTCTTTGTTTATTGTATTTGTGACATATGAAACTTTTTTGAACAAGCTTACTTCCATCCATTCTAGATCTACATTCATTAGCCTTATGCCCAAGTCCATTACATGTAGAATATTAGCCATTGAAAGATTAAAACATCATGCCTTTATTATAGACATTCATCATGTAATTTCTGCATTCACTAGCTCTATGACTGAATCTATTGCATGTATAGCACCGGCCAAGAAATGATTGAACATTCTGATTCATTTTGCTTCTACATTCTACGGATTTATGTCCAAAATTATTGCAATAATAACAATAACCATTAAAAGATGGGTACCTTTATACATTTGGTTGTCTAATAAGTTGTCTCTTGATGTCTTTCTTTTGCTTCTATATCTATTTGGAATTTCCCTCTTTCCATCTTTCTTTTCAGTATCATTTGGAGTCAGATCTACTTTTGAACTTTCATGTTTCTCAAACCCTAATACTTCTTTGTGCTTAAAACCCTTCTATCTAGAAATCATCTCATCAAACAGTGTGGAGATCTTCTTGAATCCTTTCTTCTCCATATTTGATCTCAAAGTAACCTCTTTTTCAATATTTGAACATTCTTCAAATTTATCATTCAATTTGGCATTCAAATAGTCTTCAACTCTTTTACCTTCTTCAACTTAAACTTTTAGATTGGTGATAGTCTCATTTGATTGCTTGAGTTGCTCATTTGTTTTCTTGACTCTTTTTGTAGCTTTCTTGAGTTTCTCTCTCAACTTCTTAATACACTCATCTGCATCACCAAGATCCTTTTTCAGGTCTTCTTAAAATTTTCTTTATCCAAATCTTAAAGATCTAATTTGAGTTCTCCTTCCATGTCCACGATGCAATCTTCTTCAGAAAATCCTTAAGGGATAATCTCTTTCAGAGGAATAGAATACTTCTTTGTATCCATGTGTTCAACCCCAATATCTACCTCAACGGTCAAGCCAATCAAAGGAACCAAGCTTTGATACCAATTATTGAACACACAAAATACAGAGAGGGGGGTGAATCAATATTCTTAATAACTTAAATATTTGTTCAATGCATCACATTAATCTTGCAATAATGGAAAGGAACATAGAAATCATGAATCACATCAAGAAAGACAAGAACACCAAATTTATATGGATAACCCAAAAAGGGAAAATCCATGGTGAGGATTAACTCACAATATAGTTATTGTAACCAGTTACAAAGTTTGATACAATTGGTGTCCACTCACTATCCAAAAGAGGAAAGGCTCACTACAAAAGGGATCATTGCTTAGAATAGAAAGAGACAAGAAAGGGTGGCTCACTACCAAATATGAATTGCTAACAATGCATCTAACCTATGTTGAAGATATAGTTCCATTGAAGCTCAAAATACTAGCTTAACACACTTCATTCTTCACCTCAACAATAATTCACACTTCTCTACTCTGAATCTCACACACACACTTAATTATCTCACATCTTAATTTGCTTCATATTTTTATCTCGCAATGAATTAACCTTATATATATACCACAACCAACCAAAACATCAATTAGGTCGGCCCAAAACATGTATCGTGCAATACTTCATTTGGTCGGCTCAAAACTCAATCATACATGCCTTGTAAAGGGAACCAAAGCATATAAAACATTAAGATAGGTCAGAATGACCTATAATTATTCCCATAATTCCACTCCAACCTCTACTCACCTCTGCACAACCCAAAATGATTAGGTCAACACCACTAGTGAAGTAACAATAGAATGAACTATTTGTTCACTCACAACTTGACATGTGAACAACCAAAACAATTGCCACTTAGAGAAAACATACTACAAGAATCCTCAAAAATAAATTCAAATCCACATATCAAAATATTCATCTACGGTGGAATGTGGAGCATTCCAATCATACACTCTCTCACAATTACACTAGTATTTCTAGACTGACACTTTTTCACTATTATCTTCCACTATGAAAGACATCAGATCATGAAACTTTGGATTTATAGTCTTCCAACATACACCATCATTATCTCAAAATAACATAACTAAATTCTTCATGGCAGAGCACTGTGGACCAAAAGACTAGTTCTCTGAACACTATAACTACATTCTAAACTTAGGCAATTATCCAATCATATGATCTTCACTTAATCAACATTTCTACATATTTACCATGGATTGCCATCAATAATGGGTTTCCATCAATGAAAAAACCATATAAAATCATATCCTCATCGATCTCCAAATTAATCTCTCCATTCAACTTATGTTTGCATCACACAAACTTCAATGACAAACTTCCAATAATCTCTCCCAACAAGTCAATCTTCCAACAATAATTCCTAATGTTTTGATTTTAAAACTATTTATTATTTTATGTATCTTATTGAAATTTGATTCCCCACTTTATGCATTGGCCCCTATGACACATGAGTGTTTTAATTTTGGTATTTATCTGAATAGACATATTTATAAAATAATATATTGACATAAAAATTTGTAAGAGATTCTTTGACAAATATATTATTTAAGAGATATTATGATGCATAAGAGCATGATTAGGGGGAGGTTACAAGATGGATTAGGAAGCTTGACCCACTTCTGATACATATTATGACATGTCATAGATAATATTTTTAAAGGTTGGAAATGAATAATAATGGAGTGTGGATCCTATCATTTTTTACCATGATATTTTGGGACCTTTTTTGTGCCCATGGTATTGCATTATGGTGGTGTCTTTGGGTTTCCATGCATCCATATATTGAGGGCTTGAGATGGATTCATAGGATGATATTTTTTACAAGTTAATTCTATTAAATTTTTACTATAGAAGAAGGATGTCGTTCTCCATGGAGGTAGGAGTTTGATATCATATTCTACTAGTTTATTATTGTTAAATAATAGATCCATTCAATTCTTTTAGGTTACACTTTTCCTGAAATGGTTTTCCTAGATCATTTTTGTATCATTATCTTTCTTCGTCATTGATTTCTCTTCTATCTCTTTCATTATTTATTTAATATTTTTTTAACTTGCCAAAGTGTTGCTAAAATTCTTATATCTTATATTGTGTTAATCATGAACGGTTAATGCAGAAATGGAATGCTTGATAATAATGAGGATCTAATTTAATTGATATGGGCTTTATCTGTACTTTTCCTAGAACAATGATATTAAATTGATTTATTAAGTGAATCCTTTGTCGCCATAAATCTCTTTCCATTTAATGGAAATTTTGAGATAGTGATTTCATGAATTTACCAATTGACAAATGGTGTATTTTTGTGTAAAATTGAAGCTCATTGTCTTGGATTTCACCATATATTTTCCCATACATTTATCTATATCTTATTATTTTTTCCATTCAACTCTACAAATAAATGTTATTGCATTCCCAATGACCATGTTTTTATTCCTTGCAAATAATTTACCATTTATTCACATTTAAATAATTTTTCTATATATTTATCTAACCCTTGAAATTGAAATTTTTGTTGACTATTACTTAGCCATTGTGAGCTTCCAAAACACATGTTTGTGTAATTGGATATTATATAGTTTGATTTAAAGGAATTCAATCAAATTAATTATCATCATTGAACATCAAAGACATATCATTCACATTTAAGAAGGAGCATGATAGGAACACTTAATTTAAAGCTTCTAAAATGAATCTAATTGATTTTGCCCCTAAATATTTAAAATTTAAGTTAAAATTTAGTCAAATCCTACCCTTGCTTTGTAAACTAACCAAACACATGTTTTATGATTAATTGGATCATGTACTTTTATTTATAGACATTGAATTGAATTCATTTATCATCATTGAACATCATGGATATGTCACTCATACTCATATTCATGGAGTATGCTAGCAATAGTTACATTGGAGAACCTAAAATGAATCTAGATATTCACAAAGATGCTAAGGATTGGAATAATCATATAGTAACCTATTAAGTGGAAGAATTCACATGATATTTAGATGTTACGTGGAAAGATCAAAATTCCATGTAGAAGCATGAACACTTACTTATTGGTGAGAACAATACTTGTATTAGGATATGTGATAACCAACTATGAATCATATTAACTTTAATTAAGTAATTTATGAATCCCTAAATGAATATTCTTTATAATCCTTAGTTTTGGGGCATTAAATTTATCACATGAACATTATTGAATAATCCTATAAGATGTCTTAACTTTATGTAAAAAATTACCCATATTAAAAGATAATATTATTGGCTTTATTAATTGTAATAACTCAGAGAGGCTTCTCAATAACAAAAAACCTCATATTTATGCATTCTTTATATGTTGTTAGCCTTTGAAGTTTTCAATATCTCAAAAACTAATTTGTTTAATATTACTTTTATATTATTTATATTTAGAAGTTTATCTTTATATTCTATTTATATGTATTTGAAGATAAAGTGAATCATTCATAATCTATTTATAAGATATTCATGAAAACAACTTAACCTCCATCATTTTGTTTATTACATATTCTCTTTTCTTTTATATTCTTTATTCATGATGCCCTTTTAATTAATACAAATATCTAAAAACTAGCAACAATTATGTAACTTTATTTATTAGAAAAGTTTCAAAAATTATGAATAGTATATAGAGTATTTATTTTATCTCTATTTCTTCACTCTATCTGTAGCAATATATTTTTAATGGTGTCCATGCCAATATCATTAAATTTTTTATGATTTTTATTGAAGATGTTCCTATTTTTTTATTCTTATGAATGGGGAACCTTCTGAGATTTTTGAGGCTTCCAGGGGCCTTTGTTTGGGGATCCTCTTTCCCCTTATCTGTTTATTATTATGGCTGAGGGTCTGGGAAGATTTCTTAAGTTGTGGGTTTCCAAAGGCAAGATTCAAGGTTGGTGTTGGGGTAATGGGCTTTTGTAGCTCTCTCATCTTCAGTTTGTGGATGGCACTTCTCTTATGGGGAGAGCTCACCTTCATAAGGTTGTTTCTTTTAAGTGGGCTTTGGATATTTACCTTGCTGCTTTGGGTCAGAAAGTCAATGAACACAAGTCTTTTATCTTCTTTTTTAATACTCCTCAAGCTATTCAACGATGGATTGCTAATATTTTGAGGTTTAAGATCAGGTCTCTCCCCTTTATCTAACTACGATTACCTCTTGCTGTTGGTAGGAAGCCAGGGTCTTCTTGGAAAAAATTGCTTGATAAGTTGCACAATAAGGTCAATTATTGGACTCACCATTGGCTTTCTACTATGGCTAGGGTGACCCTTCTGAAGTCTGTTATCTAGGCTCTCCCTATTTACAAGTGTTTTGTTCAGGAAGCTCCTTTGTACTTCTTGAGGGAATTTGATTCTCTCTCATGTCAATTTCTTTGGAGTGGTAACTTGTAGTTAGCTAGGTGGAGTCTGGTTAAGTGGGATGCGATGTGCAGGCCGCAAAAAGAGGGGGCCTTTGGATTGTGTTCTGCTATCTTGAATGGGCAAGCTCTTGTAGCCAAGTTATATTGGCATTGGTGTACTAGTCAACATCAACTTTGGGCCCGTATTCTTACCCACAAGTATCTTAACGATGTTAACACTTTTGATGTTACCTGTTTCCCTTTAGAAGGAAGGGGATCTATGATTCAGAATACCCTCAAAGTGGGGGATTAGTTGGTTAAAAAGGGCTTTTCTAGATATTTCATACGGGTTCTCAGGCTCTTTTTTGGTGGGATTCTCAGGATGGTAATCCTCTTATTCTTTATGCTTACCCTCACCTCCAGTCTCTTTGTGATCATTTTATTGCTACTGGTTGGACTATGGTTGAGCATTATAAGTCTATTCAAAATATTGGACTAGCTGCTAGCCTCAGATGGAAGCATTCCTCCAATTGGCTACCAGGAGTGCTAGAGGAGGATAGGCAAGAGTTGGCTTAGATTCTTGCATCTTGTGAATGCAATTCCATGGCGGGGTAGGATGTCTTTGCTTGGAGTAATAGGGATTTAACTAGGAAGTACTTTGTTTCTGTGGGTTATGGTGAGTTGGTTAGGCAGGTGTTTGGGGACATTGAGGTTCCTTGGTGGAAGCAAGTGTGGAATAAATTTTCTTGGCTTAAGTGCAATTTTTTTATGTGGTTGGTGGTCCAGAACCGGTGTCTTACCTGGGATAACTTGTGTAAGAGAGGGTTCCAAGGGCCCTCAATGTGTGTTTTGTGTTGTAAAAGTGAGGAGAGTGTCTCTCATCTCTTCATTCAATGTTCCTTTGCTAGGCAACTTTAGCACCTTTGGTGGGTTGTGTGGAACCAGGCTTGTTGGCATGTCTCTTCTTTAGCAGATTTCTTTTCTTGGTGGGGTAAGGCCCCTATTAAGACCTCTTTTCTTCATGTTACTTGGGCTATTGGGCCAAATTTTATTATTTGGCATATCTGGCTGGAGAGGAATCACAAGATTTTTTGAGATGCAAAGCTAATTGTCAAACATTTGTGGTGAAAGATTATTCATTTTTTGGGAGAAACTATTTCGGCTAAGTGTGATTTGGCTGAGGGTGTGGATCTTGCATAGGTTTCCTATTGTATTCATCTCAATCTTCCTCTTTAGAGGGGTTCTATTCAAAGTGTTGGTCAGATCATGAGACATAGATGTAGACATCCTCTTCGGAAGATAAATAGGGAAGGGCGTTGGTGTCCTCCTCCTCAGGGTGTGTTGAGAATTAACACAAATGGTTCTTCTCATGGAAATCCTCATCATGCTAGTATTGGAGGTGTTGTGTAGACTAGTTCTAGGACTGTTGAGTTTATCTTTTTTGTTTATAAGGGTTGGTATACTAACAATGTGATGGAGGCTTTGGCCATTTTATATGTTGTGGAGTGTGGTTGTTCTCTTGGGTGATGATGAATTATTTGTGAATCAGATTCTCAGGTGGTGGTGACTTTGTTGAGAAGGCAATAGTTAGAGGATGTCAGTTGGCATTTGGTTGTTATTATCAAACAAATTCTTAATTTGTGTGCTTCCTTGGATTATGTTTTTTTCTATCATATTCCTCGAGAATGGAATGGGGTTGTGGATTGTTTGGCTAAATGGGCTTCTAATCATTTGCAAGATTGGATTATTGTGGAAAGGGGTCAATTACCCTTGGATTTGTTACAAAATTTTTACCAATTAGTGGAGTTATATAGGAATGTGTAATACCCTTGCTTTGTACTAATTTTTTTATTTGAATAAATTTTTACCCCTCTTTTAATAAAAAAAAAATATTCTTGTTCTAAGTTATTTCTTAATCTCCATTTCAAAAAAAAATATTACAGTACTTTTTTAGAATTAGTATTTATGTTTTCTCAATTCTATTTTATTTATAAATACTTAAATTATAATTGCTAAATCTTGTTTTGATATTTTAAATATATTTTATAGGCTTCAATTACATAGCTTTTGGGATCAATCCTAATGAAGTCGAGATTGAATGTAGATTTATAATATTTAAATTTAAAATAAATCTTAGAACCCCCCCTTTTCTACTAACTATTATAAGTTGAAATGGTATGTAGTTTTGTGTTTGATTGATTTTTTCCAATAAATACATTCATTTTCCTCATTAATTTATATTCTTTAATAAAAATAAGTCATTAATGGATGTATTTATTTTCTAAAGAAAAACCAACCCTCATTTGTGTATATACACCACTTACATACCTAGAAAATGCTTTCAAATGTTCACTTCAAGCCATAAGTGTTATTTGACAAAGAGTCTCATCAAGGATAACTTGACCCTAGTAATTTGATAGATTCTCCAAAGGCATATAGACATGTCCATCCTTACAAGTGCTTTGAAATATCAAATATTTGGTTATATAGGTTCTAACAATCTATATTTTAGTAGTTCATATATGTGCCCCTAATTAAATTTTTATATCAATTAATTTGAATATGTAATGCTTGGGATTAAATAATGGGGGTTTTCATGGATATCTTGGTTCTATGAAAATTATCATATTGAATCTATTAATTTTACAGAGGTAGTGAATCAATTTATATCATCATAATCAACCATTTTTGACCATTAGTTTTAGAGCTAAGCCCCTCTATCCTTTCATTTAATTTCTAACTTTTTATTGCATATTTATTAGCTCAAATTTACCAATGTATTCTCATCCCTTGGATATAATAATTAGGATGACCTTATCCCAAGAAAATTAAATTTATTTTATGGTTATTCATAGTTGGATTTATTCAAAAAAAAAAATTTCCTTAACTTGAACACAAAATTACATGAATTAGGGTCTATGTTGACATATTTGAGGACATGACCTAGGCCACTTTTTCAAATTAACAATTTATTAGTTTCTAGATACCATAGATGTATATTTGAACTTATTTATGTTTGTCAAAGCAATTGTTTATATTTTTCAAAAGAATTATGTATATTTGGACTTGTCAATGAGGATATGTAAGGACATAAAAAATTAAATTTAGATTAATTATAAAATTTTCTTTAAAATCTTGTCACTTGTATATTAGTCATTATATTGGGGACAACTTTGTCAAAGTGAGTCTAAAATTGTATAAATATTTCACCATTATATGTTATCATACTTTGAATTGCATGTGAAATAATATATGAAGATGTATGTCAAAGATAACACAGGCATCCCTTTCCATTCCCTATGTTTCTTTTGATTCAGACATTTGGTGTTTGATTACCAATTCCTGAAGTTCTAAAGATATAAATCATGGTTTTACGATTGCATGTGAAGCAATATAGTAAGTCAAAAATAAAGAACATATGATTAATCATAAAATGGATAAGATATGGATGATGATTTCATGCATGATCCTAGTAGTGAATGCTTCATCATAAAAATCATAAAAAAAAAAATTGGGTGATAACACAATAATGTTTTTTTACATTTTGATAAATTTAAATTGTTAACAAAGGTGTCTCAACCTTTCTCCTAATGTTATGAATACAAAAAATATAACTTTTATGCTATTTAATTGTGAGATAAGAGGGATTTGTTGCACATGGGTCTCTTCATTCTCAAGATATCACCAGGGAACGAACTACCCTTATCCACCTTAACATAAATAGAATGAAGAGATTATAAAGAAATGTACACAAGTTATATTTCAAAGAAGACTACGTCAGATTTCGAGAGAGTGAAACTTCTAGATTTCTGCCTCAAACGGAGGATCTCTTGGCCAAAGGATATTAGCGTAGATTTAGGACACTAGCACAACGTGTTGTCATCCAAATTGTGTGTTGGCATCCTAAGCAACAGAAGGCTCAAATGGGAAGAATAAGGTTTCACTTCCTGACTCAGATCTAAGGTCTTCCAAGAAAAATGATCAAACAGAGAATAGAGACTTTAACAAAAGCACAAGGAGAACTTGGAGAAAACTTACATTTAATCGGATGTTCAAGTCTTCACTCCAATCTCTGCTTTGCAACCTACATTCAGAAGAACGGGGGGAAAAGGTTGGGGCTGTATAGGGGTCTACCTTAGTCAGACCCTCGTTTTGGTGTTCCAACCTCCACGAACAACCAAATAGGAAAGGGTTGTAAACAAAGTGGAAAAAGCATGTAGTGAAAGCAAAACCCGCTTTAGGAGAAGAACCCACACCACTAAGTACAACAAATAAACAAGTAAGTAGAAAAGGGTGAGAGAGAGCATATAGACAGGCCTATACCCTCTCCATAGCACACAAACACACCATTGAGTGCTTGCTTGAGAGTTGTAGTTGTTGGAGGGACCTCAGTCTAGCATGGCTTAACTTGTGCGAGTGTTGCTATCAAGAATGAAGAGATCTCAAGAGTGAAAAACTTGAAGAGAGCTTGATTGAAAATGACTTGAACCCCCAAATGGGAGCAAGTGCGAGGTTTTTATTGCATGCAAGGGCGACAAAGAGTTGTTACACCCAGAATTTGACTACTAGGACACATGTCAAGAGAGTCAAGATTCAAGATTCCTCATTTCAAACTCAGAAAATTGCTAGGACGGTAGCGCACTGCACAGATGTCTGCACGCTGCGTAGGCATCCATGGCCTAGATTTTTGGGAAATGTGTCGTTAGGATTCTGTTGCTCTGCCATTGGTCCTCATGGGGTTAGAATTGTGAAATTTTGATCCATGGTATTTTTTTCATCAAAGCTCTAAGGTGTCATAAATGCTAGGCAAAAGTGAAAAAATGTAGAATTTCCCTTAGGTGCAATTCTGTGACATTACATTTTGCCCCCACTTTAGTGGGCTCAATTTTGGGAAAAATCGGCCACACTAAAATAGAAAAGAAACTTTTTACCCCGAGTTTGAAATTTACATATTTGCATGCAAGAAAAGGGGCCTCAAAGGCCACTGAGGTCGAGCTAATTGGTACTGAAGGTTCCCCCAACAACCAAGCTCAACAAACAACAACAATGTGGTTGGGAAAAATCGTACAATATTGTAACCTGCAAAACTCAAATTTTAGGTCAGTTTCAAAAATCAAAAGAAGCTACAATGGCGAGAAGAATGATCAAAAAGAATTCATTATTTCGAAAGAAAAAATATGATCAAGAGGTGACTATATGCCCCCTCTTGAGTTTTCCCCCACCTAGGTGGGGTAAATTCAGCAGAAACAGAGGAGCCACAAACTCTAGGAAAAATGGGCCCCAGGGGGCCTATATATACTTAGGTGGGCCCCTAGAAAGGTCATTTTCACTATTCATTGTGAGAAAATTATTGAATTTTGTGAGAGAAAAGTTAGCAAAATGCCGAGCATGAGAGAGTACGAGGTGCCGAGACTCAAACAACTGAGGGATGAAATTGTCGAGGTTTGCGAGGTAGACCAAGTAGGTCTCGAAACCTCGTTCTTTGTGAATTTTAGCATTTTTTTTTATGTCTAGCTACGCAGGCGTCTTTTTCAATGCTACCATCCAAAAAATGCATTGTAAATCCCAATAAAAAAGAGTCTAATTTGGATAAATATTATTATGCTAGTTCAAAGGAAAGTTCTCTAATGTATTTTGGATTCAAACCACCTTAAGAGGTGGTCCTATTCTTTCGTGGAACTTTGCCATATGTTTTCTTCTCCCCTAAGTGGGGTATTGTAGTTATTGTGTTTTGTCTCTCAATGATCCTTACTAATCAAGTTGTTGTTGTTGTTTGTAGTTTTCACTTCCTTTTAAAGGGTTTTTGCCCTTTTGATCAAAAGATTTATCATAATAAAAAATTAAGAAAAATACAGTTGAAATTGAAACCTCAAATGAATAGAAATAAAAAAATTCACTGCTTCTCACTCTAAAATTAAATTTCACTCTACAATTAAATTATGACCAAATCTTTTGAATAGTAACATTAATTTAAATGAATAAAAAACTAATTGAAATTCAACAAATACAAACTTAAATAACACCAAAATGTCTTCAACCAAAAACTGATGAAACAAGATAATAAGTAATTACTTCCAATTAAAAATGACACAGATTCTCAATTAGTACTGCATAGAAATAAAATATATTACCGAATTAACCTAATGAAAGTAAAGCAAAATATCCCACCAGTATTATGGCTATTTCATTAATCCATTGACAAGGATTACCTTTATTAATAGAACCAGAAGATACTATCTCAAACACTCTCGCTTAGAATTTATAATACAGGATAAAAAAAAACTCCCCTTATATGTTTAAGCATTGCAGTGGGAGATGTCACTTCGTCACTGTTGAGGTAGTATAGCTGGACAATTTTGGCCAGATTCCAATATAACTGCTTGCAATCGCGAGGTAGAATGCCAGGCTGCAACAACCTCCTCAGTAATTCTTGTGTGCTTTCATTTACCCTTTGTCTAATCCATTCAGTAGCATTCTCAACAGATGCCTCTGGATATTCTTTCATGAACAATGACACGGAGGTGAGCTTTCCTTGCTTGGTCTCCCTCTGAAAAACATCTGAATAGTTTACTTCCTCTTCCCAGCAGTCTTTGAATATGAAATTTGAGGTATTGTAATGAGATAGTCTAGCTTAAACGGTACATTGTAAGCTTTAATTTGTTTAAGTAGTTGATCTTAAATCACACTAATAGGTAGATTCAGTGTAATTTCGGATGAGTTGTTTAAAGAAACCAAAATTAAAAACGTGTTTGTTTAAATCGGATTTGTTACCTTGTAACTCTGAATGTCATTCAAAAGGCGCCCACAAATATTGACGAGATCCATTAAACTGCTGTACTCATGATGGCGGATGATTTGCTCCGAAATCTCAGGCCCTACAAAATAGAGTGATGTGAAAATAATTGGTTCCAAGCCAATTGTTATTTTTCCTGTTTCGATGTATTCCTGCATTGTTGGTATATATCCAGTTGTGACCCATTCAGCCTCCTTCATCATTGAGATTGCTAGCCTGTACCACTATAAAATTAAGCACAAAAAAGCATTAATGGGTTATTCTAATGATGTTTTCAAAGCTTCAAGTAATTCGTATTCATGGAAAATATACACACCATTTCTCTTAAATGGGTGCCAACATCCCGGCCTTGAAAGGCCCAGGCATCTTGAGCAATAGCATTGACAGTGTTATAAATTGCAGAGAACAAAATTTTCGCATTGTTTGAATGATTACATATCCCTGTTGGGTCCCACCTGGAAGACATTTGAAACAAGTAATATGGGCGATTCCTCTCTAAATATACAGGTTTAGGCTTAGGGTGGAATGGATATGATACAATTTTGAATATACCTCTTAACAGCATCAACAAAGCCCTGAAGCTCTTCAATGGAGGCGGAGGCCGAGACATCATAAAAGTCGTCCATTAGCACAAGAAGAACTCCACTCTTAGTCCATACGATGCGTGCAGTAGACATTTCAGGGCTAAAAAGTGTTGCGGCAGCAGAAAAATAAGAGTCTACAACCGTGTTTCGAGCAAAGTGTAGATTACCAAGTTTAGAGTCTACACTCCATCTGTTATGGTAGACAAAAACAGAAACTTTTTCATACCAGTGGTGGGCAGTGGGTGTTATTCCCATTGTAATTTCTAACAACTTCCTACTTACTTTTCTAACTTCTGCAACTCCTCCTGTTGTACTGCTAGGCAAATATTGTAGTCCCTTTTGGCTAAACTTAAAAAAGAGTCATTGCCTAAACAGGGAATCCTGCAATCGAATTCCAAGGGCCAATAATTAGCACTATTGAAATAGGTGAGTAAATGAAAGGATCATGTATCTAGATCCGTGAAAAGTTACTTGTAAGAGGTCTTTCCAATCCGAATATCATCATCAAAACCATAGTTTTTGATGTATCTTAAATGCTCTATTCTCTCCAAACTAGCCTTCCAAGGGACATCCAGTGCATACTTAACCTGCGAGGAACAAATTGCCACAAAGCTTAATGACACACATAATTTCATACAATAATCATTTGCACCCTAAGGATTAACTTGATTACCTCTTCACCGAGAGCTGTATTTTCATCATCCATTTTAAAATTCTCAAGATAGTTTTGGGAGAGGGATTTTGCTTCTTCCAAAATTCTTTCACCTGGGAACATCAACTGAGATGCTTTGTACAAGTTCAGCATTGCTATCACAGCTTGCCCACTTTTTTCAAGAGATGGTAGGAAGTCACCATATTTTAAATAATTGAAAAAGAGACCTACACGATCGGTAGTTTCATTAGTAGGAAACGATAATGTAATGAATGAGGCATCACATGAAATGTCCCCGAAGTCTATGCATCTCTAGACTCTAGTAGTAAATAGTTCTTTGAATTAGAAACTACCATGCCCAAAGTTACATATCCATCATAACTGGTACTCATGCCTAACAGACAAAAATATGAGAAACATTCAATGGTAAAGTTAACTTAAAGCATTGTTTGGTCTGTTCAAAAGACCTGGAGACACATCATATCCTTTCCATCGTAGAATCCTGAAACTGATGGAACTGTTAATTATGTCTGATGTTGATGATATTCCCTGAATTATTTCATTCTGTGTCCAGCATCTGCCCATTCAGAATATTGATTCAGAAAAAATGGAAACCAAGAATAGAAACTACATTATCCAATCATAAGCAAGGGATTTATGAATTACCTATAGACATTATCTAGAACTTGTTTTATCTCACACTTGAAATGTCTTGCTATACCTAACCTCTCCAACATATCCACCATTGAAAGACCAGTGATGAACTTTATGGGATAAACACTAGGCACTGCACCAACAAAATACTGCATGTTCAGTGTGTATGAAAACGATAAAATGTCGTTAAACCATATACATAATATTTTAAGGACCAACCTCCATTCCCCAAATTTTCTAGCATAGAATTCAAATACATAAGGCAACTAGATTTTCTAGTATGCATTAGGGCACAAGCAGTTGCAGAGGGAGAATGGAAGAGTGAGCCATCCTTGCTCTCATGTCTTAACACTTATTCCAGTCAACAATGCTCTGAATACCCTCTACGATGAAAACCAAGGATGGTTTATACTCATTCATATGTTCTATTCCTATGCTGCAAAAATGAAAACAATTCTCAAATTATAAGAATAAGTAAAAATATTTATTGGAATTCAAAAGTATTGAATTAATTGCAAAATTTACCTTTTAAGGATTTCTTCTCGCTTAGTGAGCATCAGTTCTATAGGAAGCGAATCGTAAGGGAGTTCCAAACACAATTCTCTTGCATCTTCTAACATTGCAGCAAAGATTAGATCAAATCCAATGGGATTATACCAATCCTCAATGGTTATCTTTCCAATATTTTCTTTTATAAACTTCAAACCTATGGGAGAATAAAAAATATCTCAAAATCTTACAATATAGGTTTTACACATTTGTACTCATATGATCATACTCAAACATAAAATTCAAATATTCACAAAAATTGATATACTAGAGGATATTCATATTTATAAAAATATATATTTAACATAGTGTCAATTATAATTAAGTGAAAATGAATGATTATGATTTTCCAATACTAATAATAAATGAGTAGGTTAATCTTGAAAATTATAATAGAACCTAACACATTTATCATCAATTTTACTAAAAAAGTTACCAAACATGATGACAATGAAGGAAAGATATGTAAGCAGATATCTACTAAAGATCTCAAGAATAAATACATGTAGCCAATTCATGTGTAACATCTAGATTAGGCACTCCAAAGAAGACATTACAATTGATGGGTGTGCACACACACATGCATGTGTACATATGCATGTATGTCTGTGTGTATATGACACATATACACACACACATACATGTGTGTGTGCACACCCATCAATTGTAATGTCTTCATTCAAATAAATTCTAAAGTAAAATATTTGATAGTAAATTGTGTAGAAATTTTCAATATCTTTGATATTTGAAATAATAATTTATAAGAGTTAATATATATATATATATACTATAATTTAAAACATAATAAAATTTTTTATGTTGAAATTAAAAAAATAAATTATAATATAATATTAATAGTGAAATGAAAAGAGAATTGTAAAACATAAACACCCTAATATCCACAATAATTGATAATAATTCTAGAATAGAATATTTCAAAAAAAAGTCTTACCCATTTCCACGTTTTTTGTGCCAAGATTCCATCTTCTAAGTGCAATAATGCATGCCAAGGTGTGAGAAAGATGGTCTTTAATATAAGACAAATCTAATGATCCCCAAGATCCATTAGAGAGTTGATTGTCCATTATCCATGAAAGACATTGTGGGAATTGTGGTAATTGAGAGTTTTCCAATGAGGGGACCATTGCTACCCAAGCTGTATCATAAGGAGAAACATATGCATGTCCTCTTTCAATTTCTGAAAATAAAAAAGGTATCCTCATAATATCTGCATCTATGCATTGAAAGGTAGATCCAAGTTGCTTTGTCTTCATCTGAACAACCTACCAAATAGGAGATGCATAATTATTGAATCTAGTATATACACACTTGACAGTTTTCAAAGTCATTTCTCATTAGTGTACAAAAATAAAAAATTAACAAATATAATTATACTTCAATAATTGAGTATTGTTACAAGGATGTTAATTTAGTCACATTTTTCCATAGTGTAAAAGAAAAATAGCATAAGCCAAATTTATTTTATATATTGAAGAACACTAGAGAAAAAAAAACAAAAAAACAAAAAAACAAAAAACTATATACTTATAAACTCACCTTGGAAGAATCATCCTCTAAGAATGTATTTGTAGATTTGCGATCTTGAGATGATGTGCAATGAAAAGGATGGGAAATAGAAGATCCTTCCAATAAATGATAACAAAAAATCAATACAAATGAAAATAAAAAAACTCTTGTAAGACATGTTGCACACAAAATATTGTATCAAAGAACATCCAATTATAAATTGGATCAAGAACAATAAAAGCTCCTCCTTGCACATTGTTCATTGGATCGAACTAAACTTTAGTGATACCTTACAGAGTAAATCATAACTGCTGAAATAAGAGCCAACAAAAAGAAGTCAATTTGCATAAAATTTCTGCATTGCAGGTTGCCCATTAGAATAAAATCATGATTTGAAAGACAGACCAGCCCATTTTTAAACCGGACACTCATATCACCAATCATCAACAAACAACTAGACACTCATATCACCTGCAGACTTTCTATTTCTGAATCGCCATTGAGAAAATCTGCAAGATGGGTATGGAGATGGAAGCCCAGTAGTTCCAAACTTTGCAGAATTTGGGATGACAGAAATTATAAGTGCTCCCATATTTGGGGAGATGAATAAGAATAATGCCATTTCTTTATGTGCTACGTTGATATTTAAATGGAGTGTTTGTCTTAAAAAGACAAAGATAGAATATTTGAGCAAATTCACCTCGAAATGTAAAACTTAAAATATTAATCCATTTAATATTTGGGCTGTTTTCATCCCTCTATCTAGCACGTTTATATAAATTTAAAAGTAACTTTGCTGATTGTGATAATTATATGGAAAGAAATCTAATATTTTACTTGGATTATATTTGAGATAAACATTTCAATCATTCATACTTAATAAGTTAAGATTAATGTTAAAAATGTTAATATTGAAATTTCTTTCATGTAATCATATTTTTTCTAATTAAAATCAACATTTTATATTATAGAATTTTACATTTATGATTTAAAAAGTCAAAATATAGTATTTTATAAAAATAAGGTAGTCAACTTTATATTATTGTCAAGACTTAATATATATTATTGAAAAGTGACATTTTCTAATTATAATTAGTACAATTTTATGTTGATAATTTTGATAGTTTTGTCATCAAAAGAATGTTAATAATTAAGTGTAAAGCATCTTTAGATGAATTTAGAAAAATGTGTTAAGATATTTTTAAGTGTCAACAATATCATTAGATTTATTTTTATTCAAACACTATCTGCAATGACATAAAGCTTTATATCATGTTTTAAAAAATGATTGACACATGTCACTCTTTTCTACTTCTATAATAACTTAATAATTGATATAATTATAGCCTTACATTTATCATCATTGCATTAAATTTATTTATTATGTAAACAATTTTTAAAATAATATAACATTTCAAATATAGAAATGCTGAACACATTTTACCTTTTTCATATAGTTTAACAATGTAATGGTTATTAAGGAGCTACAAAACTTCAATGTTTAATCAATAACACTTATGATACCTTTTTTTTTTTATCATTTTTAACTAAAAAAGATCTTTTTTAGTGATAATTAGTAGGATTTTATGTTAGATAATTATTGTGGCTTTATAATGAAGATACCATTAATAAATAATTATGAAACATCTTTACTTTTTAATTTATTATGACAGTAAAATTTGTTAAGAGGTTAAATATTTCAAATATATAACTCACCATGACTTAAAATTTGAACTAAAGTTAAATAGGGGAATTTTGACTAGTTGAGAATGATTATTTTGATTTATAAGCTTTTGAAAATGTTGGATCTTAGGAAAGACTATTTGCCTTATATGCTTTTGAAAATTTTGGATCTTAGAAAAGACAGACTAATTGATTTATCATCCTTTCCAAAAAATTCATTTTTTTCTAGTTGATAGTTGAAACATTAAATAAAGTTAAATTGAAAGAATCTTTGGTGAATTTTCTCTTGTAGTAAGATTTGTTGATTGAAAAACTATATAAAGAGACCTCTTGAGCTTACAAAGAAAGTAAGAACTTCCCCTCCATTGTTTAGTGTCTATTCTTGAAAGGTTTGAAAAATGGAGAAAATGTTGATACCCAACGGGTATTTGTATTGGGAGTAGTATTGTTTGTGACATTGGTCCTATGGAAAACATTCTAGGTTGGTGGAGGAAGCAAAAAAAGAGCAGCATATACCACTGCCACCAGGGTCTACTGGATGGCCAATCATCGAAGAATCAATCAGTTTCTATAGAGGTCTCACATCCCTTAAACCACACCAATTCATTCAAGATCATGAGAACAAGTAATGAAATTTGCACACTTTTCCATCCTTTTCGCTATGCTAGTTTTGTCTCAGTACTGACTGGCGTGCAAAATCCCATTATGACTGTTGAGAATCTCTGAATTTTTCTCTATTCTTTATGAACTTTGTTGTCTTGCTGTCATGTAATTTGGCCTCTTTGGTCTTCTTTGTTATTTGGTAATGATAGATAGAAGATCATTTGTAATGCAGGTATGGGCCAGTTTTTAGAACAAATTTGTTTGGAAGAGCACAAATGGCTGTATCAGTGGATCCAGAGTTCAATAGGTATGTTTTGCAAAATGAGGGCAGGTTGTTCCAAGCCAATTCTCCCCCCTCCTTTAAAAATCTTTGTGGAAAATATGGTATAATCAATGTCCATGGTGATCTTCAAAGGAAACTCCATGCAACTGCTGCCAATTTGCTGAAGCATGAGAATCTGATCTCAGGCTTCATGGATGATATACAAAATGCCTTCACTACAAATATGCAGAGATGGCAAAATAAAGGTGTCATCCATCTTCAGAAGGAATGCAATAAGGTATGTTCCTTGTCTTTAATTCATGAAATTTTCTCTATATTTTTTAGTCGTAAAAGAAAACAAACATTTAGAAAACAATCTAGTATGATATTTGTTTTTCATATTGATAAAAAAATAGGATTAAAACAACATTCCAACTGTTTTTTAAATTTCTTTATATAGAAACAGTCAAAGCAGATAAAATAAGTTGATGAGATATGAAACAAAAATAATTAAGACATAACATTTGTTATTTGAAATTTAGATGTTTCAAATAACGAAATAGTTTCTTGATTATTTTTTACTCATTTAAAAAATGTTAATTTAAAAGTATAGTTGGTACTATAGAATTTAAAAAATGAGTGGTTGGTCAATAACTATTTTGATTAAAAATTAAATAAATATTCTATTCTATTTAATGTGTAATACTATTGAAAAATTTATTTAAACTATTTTTTTATTGAAGAATATAAAGCTAAAAGGACCCATTAATGCACTTACCTTTTCTTTTAAATGAAAAAGCTATTAAAAGTTGTTATGAAACTACTAACATAATATTATAGCTTCTCTTAAATAAAACATAAAAGGTAACCATAAGATGGGGTATACAAAGTATAACAAGGCCATGATGCTGCAAAGTTCCTATCAAATGCATGCTCGCAGGAGGTTTTGTTTTGTGATTTTTTCTATCTGGAATAGCAATTGGGTGTCTTTTCTTATATATTTTTTTGTGGGGTAAATTCTAGTGTAATTTATGGAATAGGAGAACCTTATTTGGCAACTAGGTTTACATAGAAATGGATCTCTAGATTGTATAATTGAAGATACTTTTTCCTTAAAATTACTAGGAAATTGAAATTGAAACTGAAACCAAAACCATAAAAAATGATTTTCTAGCCTCTTAAAATACCATAATGGCTGTCACAAATATGAATGGACATGAATACCTCTCAAAAGTAAATCATTTCCTCTTGCCAGTGCATGTATATATTGTAGGTGTTGGTTTCTTTTCTCTGAAATTGAAACTGTCCAGGTGAAATAACATCGCACTCAAGATAATGGTTTCAGTTTTGCCGACCACGCTCAGTCCAACAAGTGATTCCCTTTTCATTGCCACTATTATCACCACTATAATAATGGAGCCATATAAATTGTCCTTATGAGGCAAAACATTCCTGCCAATTATATTTCATAAAGTTCATTTCTGAAATATGTTTTGTTATATAATTTGCATGTATACTTTAACAATACACAAATATTTCTTAAATAGAAAAAAAAAATGAACTCTCATTTGTTAAAAACATAATTACTAATAATAACTAGTTAAAAAACAAGCCTTGCCTATAATTTCCTTGACAAAAACTAACAATTATACAAGTTTTAAACAATTTTTATTTTTATTTTTTTTAAAAAGTATTAAAATAAATGACTCAAACAATTAAACAAATATTTTTCTTATGTAAGATTGAAGTGGTCTAATTGATGCGTTAAATAAGATGGTAAGATATTATCCTATCAATTCTTTCTACTTGTTGCCTTCTATTTATATGATTTTGCTAATTTATAATTATATAATATAATAAATATCATATTATAATTATTATAACTTGTTCAACATTAATAACCTCTTTCTAAATATGTAGGTTCTCAATATTATGGGAAAACAATTGTTGGACTGACCTCCTTATGAAGATAGAAAAGAAATCTATAAGGCTTTTGAGGCATTTGTGATAGCAATCCTTCAAATCCCCATCTAATTCCCAGGATCTAATTATACAACAGGGATTAAGGTACTTCATCTTATTCTATTAATATTTCGATGAATATAAGTGCATTTGGATAAAGCATTAATATTTGGTCATTATGAATGCAGGGAAGAGAAACATTCATAAGAAAGGTTGAAGAGTGTATAGAGGAAAGAAGACAACATCCCAAAGTGATTCGTAATGATCTATTGGCAAGACTTTTGAAAGAAGAATCATGGCCAAATGAAATTATTGGAGATTTTTTATAATTTCCAATGTTTGCTGCTTATGAAACTTCTTCCACAACCATGGAATTTTCTATTAAATTTCTCACAGACAATCCACGAGCATTGGAGGAGTTGAGGGTGAGCCTTTTCTATAGTTGAAAATAAAATGATAGATTATGTAATATTAATACTTAGACATGAGCATGGGTAGTCTATTAAGATGGGTCTCAACATAAAAGGAAATTAACTAGATGTGCATTGTGTTTTTAGTTTTGGTCAAGATAAAATATATTACTAATAAAATGATTTAAATGCTTTTATACAAATCACTTAGTATGGGGTCCACCTTGGAAAGTGAATTTATAAGAGTTCAAATTATGGGATGTGGATCTTTTATTTCTACAATTAATCTCAAGATGAACATTATTTAGGTATATTTGATTTAATAAGACAATAGACACACATTATGTTAGTTTTTTACTTGGTAGATAGTAGACTTGAACAAGTTAAATTTCTTGGAATTTATTAAACTCATATTGTAGAGTGCATACGAGTGCTCACTCCTAGTATTTATATTGTATCTCCACAGTCATGAAAAATAGGTCATCATGATATTTCGTAAGATACCCAACTCACTTTTTGATTAAGCAGGTTGAGCATGAGTCTTTATTGAAGGATAATGGAAATAGAAAGCTAACATGGGACAACTATCAAGAAATGAAATTCACTCATTGTGTGAGTACATAATTTAATTTCAAAGAACTCTATCTTCAGCCCCTCTTAGATAATTAAATCTAAGCTTAGTATTAACATCTCTTTATGAAATCATAACTTGGTTCATTATCATATAAGAAAATTGACATCCATGTGTTTGATTTGGTTTTTTTTCTAGGTGATAAAAGAAACTCTTCAATTGGGTAGTGTTGGCCAAGGGGTTTATAGAGAACCAAAACAAGATATAAAATTTAAAGGTTCCATTTAGTGCAATGTTAATTTAAATTTAATGTTGCTTAAGGTAAGCAAGTCAAAAAGTTTATTGTTACACTATTCTAAGCTAACTAAGTAAAAATACAGATTTTGCCATTCCCAAAGGATGGACAGTGCATGTACTCCTAGTTGCCATGCATTTGGATGAAAAATACTATCCCAATCCATTCACTTTCAATCCATGGCACTGGAAAAATGAGTCTTCCCTAATATGTCAATTCACTAACTTGATTTGTTTAACTATGAATTTATAAAAACTATGGATGGTATTATGTATTGCCTAATGATGCATTGATCCAACTTACTCATTCAATTTGTAGGATTTGTCTAGCGATCCATGGTATATGCCATTTGGGAGAGTTGTTAGGCTTTGTCCAGGATACCATTTGGCAAGATTTGAAATTGCTCTCTTCTTGCATAACTTTGTCACTAAATTTAGGTGAGCTTGTCTATCATTTTAAAAAGTACATGCACTGTAATATCATTGTAGAAAGAAGTACTAATTTTTGGATTGAAATGTAAATAAATGACTAATTTAACCAATTGATGGTATGTGCATGTAGGTGGGAACCAATTGAAGATGATCGAATATGTTACTTTCCATTCCATACTCTAGTAAAGGGTCTTCCAATTCGCTTGTATGCTCATAAGTAACATTGAAATATTCATATATCTTCATGACTTAGAATTTTTTTATTTTAGCTACATTTAAACATATAGAATATAAAGGAATAAGGCTTATATGGACACCAAATAAAAGTTTTTTATCACATACAATAATCAGAATATTTAAAATAATGGCATAACTTAGATTTAAATATTATATTCTATTTGTATCCCAAGAAATTATACAATCAATAAAAAATGGTTAGATAAAATGTTCTACTCTAAATTTTTATACATAAATTAGATTATATATTGATATGTGATACTAATCATAAATTAGTTTAATAGGTTTAAAAATATTGTGTAATTCTAACTATAGCTAGAGTTTAAAATATATTGTAATTAAGGGAAAAACATACTAAGAATGTATGAATCATTTAAGAATAAAAATCTAGAGTGACCCACATTCTTGTGAGTGAGAAAGTTACCCAAAGTTTCCTTCCCTCATATTTGTAAGACCTCACTATTTAGTTTCATAGTCTCTTATGTTATTTGACTGATAGCACTTTGGATATTTTATGTTATGACTTGTGATTATAGTGAACTGGATATTTGTTTCCTTCATTCAAGACCTTGGTTTCATCATATATAATTATGCGTGTGGGTTAATTTTAATTATGGATATGATGATTCTTATTTGAATGAATAATTAATGAAAGTATTTCCTTTCTTATAAAATTTATATGAGTAATTTAAATTATGATTTATTTTCATGATATACTAGGATATATTTTGAATTGAAGAATATTCAAGTACATGCCAAGAGTTTATGTTCATGTGAAATTTAATTGTATCTAATATGATCATGATGAGTTGTGGAACTATGTGATGGATATGATTATTAGTTGTATGTTGAATTTGAATGTACCTTTATTTAATGTTGCTTTGGCTATGATTTCCCATATGATAGACTAAAAATTATATCTGATTTTAAAATGATTTATATTGTCAATGAAAATTTGAAGGTCACATGGAAAACCTAAATATGTGATTAACCAATGAAGCTTGAAACTAGTTCATATGGAGGGACTAAGATATTTTGTGATGTGAAAATTGGTATTTTTGCGATATATAAGAGTTCCTTTTGTGATGCAAAATTATTGCGAAATGATATTTGGTTGAATGTTGCTATGTTTGATATGTAATTGTGTTGAGTTGTCAAGTGATGAAGGAAATGCTATCCTTAATGATATTTTTCAAAATTATTTTTCTAAGGGTTTTGAAGTTGTCTTAAATTTTATTTATTTATTTTTATTTGTCATTTCTAAATTCCTAAGTTATAGGACTAGGAGATGAGGTCATTTTGGAATGTAAAATTTAAACTAAAATTAAATTTTGTGAGGCCCACCATTAGTTAGACACATAGACCTTCATGTTTTGTTGTTATTCGCATGGCTATGCTTCGGTATATTTTACTTTTACCTTATGTTTTATGATGATTAATTATGAACATTGAAATTAATCATTATTATGCAAGTTAGATTTGATATCTTATGAATCATAATTTTATCAATATGCTAGCTAAACAAACTGATATCTTGAATGTTATGAAGCTTGAAACAATATGCTTAGAGTAGAATATGAGATATCATTTTAATCCAAGTGAATTTTTTGAGTTGCCATGTAATGTGATGCATATATGATATTGTTATGATTTAAAAGAAAATATTTGAAATTTTACTATCCAAGTGAATATAGATATCATGGATTAATGTTGTGGAACTAAAATTGATATTATTTTGAATTGTAACAACATACAATTCTCTCCATGGATCCCGCCTTGTTTCTTCCTCTACTTGGTGGAAGAATTCTCTCTGTGAACAATTAACAGTTCTCCATGTTGTAGACTTTGATTCTTCTAGTGAAGGTTCATGGCCTCCTTGTCCTTCTGTGAGGACAAATAATATTGTTGTGGCAGATGTTGTTCCTCCTATGGATTCTCTTGTATTGTCTCTGGATAAGGATATTGTGTGTGTTGTCTCTCCTGAGGCCCCTACTACCCCCCTTCTAGAAAAAGCTATCAAATCTTTGAATTTTATTGTTGCAGGATTGGCTCTTGCCTCCTCTGGGGCCCCTACCTCTCCGACTCCTGTTGTTGATGGTGTTGTTTCTTCAGTGGCTTCTACAACACTAGTTCAACAATCGGTTGTTCCCTCTGAGGTGTGTGATGCCTCCCCTAAGGCTCCTCCTGATTATGTTCCTAATCTAGTTCTTGATACTCTATAGACTGTTGTGCAAAGAAAGAAGAAATGTAATCCTAAAAACTTCTCTAATGAGATTCCTTTGAAGGAAAATTTTGCACAGTTTCAAGCTTTGGAGCTTAAACTATTTTTCTATGTGTGGATGTCTCTATTTTGCTTGGTCCTGGTGGCTATGTTCTTGCTACTAGTTTGTTTGATGTTTCTATTCTTGTCCTGTTGTTCCTGACTAGTTGTTGTGTTTGGCCAGTCTATTTTTTTGGGTTGTTCTACCCTGCTATAAGCTTTGTTTGGAAATCCCCTTTTCTGTAAAAGGGATTAGGGCCCTTTCAAAATCCCTACTTAATAAAAAACAACATACTTTTTGAATTTTAGAAAGAACAATGTGAAAAATGATTATGCTTATATGTGGGTAAGTGCAAAAAGATGGGGGGCCAAAAAGGGGGCTTAAGTGGCCACTTTTTTTTTTTAAATCAGAAAATACTGACCTTGGACATGAAATTGAGGATAGTTACACACAAAAATTTTGAGATGCAACAAAAACAAGGATTGTAGTGCTCCGAGTTTAATTTCTAAAATACTAATTTATTTTGAAAATGGTTGAGATTAAGGG
This sequence comes from Sequoiadendron giganteum, assembly GCA_007115665.2. Classification (NCBI taxonomy): domain Eukaryota; kingdom Viridiplantae; phylum Streptophyta; class Pinopsida; order Cupressales; family Cupressaceae; genus Sequoiadendron; species Sequoiadendron giganteum. The sequence goes on along the minus strand of CM021105.1, from coordinate 244,117,770 downwards.
GTTCAAAAGAGGGATGTACATAAATTGGTACTATTTTTTTCAAAAAAACATAACATAGCAAGTTTTGTACGTCCCTAGCACGGTGAACTTTTTTTTTAGTATTTTCAAAATCGCTTGAGTGAGAAATTAGCTAATAGTATGTAGTTGATGCACAATTTTTCTGATAATGTTTTAATGAATATTTGATTTTTTACTAATTTTCAAAGTGGACACTTCTTGAAAAACACAATTTTGGCTATGCTACCCATACAAATTTTGGAAACTAATTGATTTTTTAAAAAAAATTTGTAGAATGGAGTCTAGTTTCTAAAAATGTAATTTATTTGAAATTTTGATGAACAGTTAATTTATAACGAAAAAAACACCAAACACCACTTTTTGCCAAAAAAGAGACACACAAACAAAAGAAATTATAGATGAAAGGCTTAAAATTGTCAAAAAGTGAAAACAATTACATCGTTGGATAGCTAAGAGAGAACCTAACATTACCTTGGTGTTCAATTTGTTTGAAATTGAAACATGTGCAATCCTAATGGTGAGCACAAACTCGATTATGTGAAATATTGTAGAATTTGCAAAAACACGTCTCTGGTCATTGGGAAGGCCCTCCAAGCCTTTGGGTTGGTATTCCAAGGAAAATACCAAGCCTAAGGCTTGGGGATTCCCAAAGCAAGATAAAACATGAGTGCATTATAATGCGCTCGCATTATATCTTAGTTTTGACATGGTTTTTTGTGTTTGTGCAGGACATGTCTAGCAAGACATAAGACGAGTGTCGTATAACACACTCGCGTTATGTCTTGTTTTATGTTAAATGCTACTCTATTGAATGTATGTTTATATATTTGTATGTTTTTATGTACATGTATGCTAGTATGTCATGTATGTCATGTATGTATGTATGTATGTATGTATGCTTGTATGTATGTATGCTTGTATGTATGTATGTATGTCTATATCAATGCATGTATGTATGTATGCCTATATACATGTAAGATTGTATCTACATATGTACATGTATGCTTGTATGTATGTAGAATTGTATGTACATATGTTTTATGCTTGTATGTACATGTAAGTATATATGTATTTCTTTAGAGGGAGGGAGAATTTTAAGAGAGAGAGAGAGAGAGAGAGAGATAGTTGTCTAGGTAGGGTGGGAGGGAGAGAGTGAGGGAGACCTGAGAGAGAGAGAGAGGTAGTGAGAGAGAGTCTTGAGAGAGGGAGAGGGGGTGGAAGGGTGAGTCTAAGAGAGAGGGAGTGGGAGAGAAGGGGTTGGAGTGAGAGGGACTTAGGTAGGTAGGTTGGGAGGGATAGAGGGAGAGAGAGAGAGAGATGGGTGGGAGAGAGAGAATTGAGAGAGAGGGAGAGAGATAGATATAGAGAGGGAGAGAGATAGAGGGAGAGAAAGAGAGTTATGTAGGTAGGGTGCCAAATGGAGAGATTTGATAGTGTGAAGGGGGTGAGAAGGAGAGACTTGAGAGATAGGTAGTGAGAGGAACTGTGAAAGAGAGGGAGTGGGAGAAATAGGGAGTGTGAGAGTGAGAGACCTAAGAGAGGGAGAGGGTGTGGGAGGGAGTGACTTGAGAGGGAGAGATAGAGGGGGCTGGAGTGAGAGGGACTTATCTAGGTAGGGTGGGAGGGATAGATAAAGAGAGAGGGGAGAGAGAGAGAGTTACCTAGATAGGGTGCTAGAGGGAGAGACCTAAAGGAGAGGGGGGGTGGGAGGGAGAGACCTAAGAGAGAGGGAGAGAGAGGGAGTGATGGAGAGGCAGTGGGAGGGAGATAAAGAGAGATATATAGAGGGAGCGAGAGAGAGTGGTAGGGATTGATTGAGTGAGAGGTATGTAGAAAGAGAGAGAGGGTAGATAGAGACAGTTAGAGAGGGTAGGAGAGAGGGAGGGAGAGAGAGGTGAGATGTACAAATAGAGAGAAAGGGATAGGGGTTGAGGGTATAGGGTGGAGGACCTATAGGGTTGATGGTTTAGGGTATTGGGTTGAGGGTATAGGGTTGAGGGATTAGGGTTGAGGGTAGAGGGTAGAAGGTTTAAGGGTTTAGGGTTAAAGGGTTTAGTTTTGAGGGTTTAGGGTTGAGGGTAGAGGGTTTAGGGTATAGGTTTGAGGGTATATGGTTGTAGGATTAGGTTGAGGGTCCAATGTAAAGGGTAGAGGGTATAGGGGTTGAGGGTTTACGGTTTAAGGGTTGAGGGTTGAGGGTTGACCGATTAAGGGTTGAGCATTTAATATATAGGGTATAGGGTAGAGGGTAGAGGGTTTAAGGGTTGAGGGTTGAGGGTTTAAGGTTGAGGGTAGAGGATTTAGGCTATAGGATTGAGGGATTAGGGTTGAGGGTCCAATGTATAGGGCAGAGGGTATAGGGGTTTAAGGGTTGAGGGTTGAGGGTAGAGGGTTGAGGGTTTAGGGATTAGGGTAGAGAGTTTTCTTCTATTTGTAAGGGTTTAAGGGTTGAGGGATTAGGGTAGAGGGTAGAGGGTATTGGGTTAAGGGTAGAGGGTATTAGGTTGAGGGTAGAGGGTAGAGGGTAGAGGGTAGAGGGTTTAAGGTTTTAGGGTTTAAGGGTTGAGGGTTGAGGGTTTAGGGTTGAGTGTTTAAGGGTTTAGGGTTTAGGGTTGAGGGATTAGGGTAGAGAGGGAGGGATGGATGGATGGAGAGATGGAGGGAGAAGTGAGATAGAGAGAAGGAGAGAAGAGGAGGGAGGGACATAGATATATGAGGGTTGAGGATTCAATGTATAGGGTAGAGGGTTGAGAATTGAGGGTATAAGGTTGAGGACCTATAGGGTTGATGGTTTAGGGTATTGGGTTTAGGGTATAGGACTAAGGGATCAGGGTTGAGGGTACATATGGTTGAAGGATTAGGGTTGAGGGTCCAATGTATAGGGTAGAGGGTATCGGGGTTGAGAGTTTAGGGTTTGAGGGTTGAGGATTGAGGGATTAAGGGTTGAGGGTTGAGAATTGAGGTTTGAGGTTTTAATATATAAGGTAGAGGGTAGAGGGTTTAAGGGTTGAGGGTTGAGGGTTTAAGGTTGATGGTAGAGGATTGATTGTATAGGGTTGGGGGATTAGGGTTGAGGGTCCAATGTATAGGGTAGAGGGTATAGGGGTTGAGGGATTAGGGTTTAAGGGTTGAGGGTTGAGGGATTAGGGTAGAGAGTTTACTTGGGTTTAAGGGTTTAAGGGTTGAGGGATTAGTGCTAGAATTGGCTATGGATGCCAAGATCTATGGACCAAATGGAAAGCACGAATGACACCCAAAAATTTTACCGTAGGAGCAAGTTATGACCTCCCAAAGTTCTCAAAATGAGGATGAAGCAACAACAACTATGAGAATCTGCAATTTATGGAAAACCCAGAAGCCAAAACCAAAAAACGATTACACCACCGTGAAGAACATGAAAAATTATCCCAAATAAAAAAAAATTGCTTGAAAAAAGGAGCCAAAATGGCTGAGATATGAGCCTTTGAAGTTGAACTACAAAAACAATAAGCTCATCCGTGAGGGGGGCAAAAATTTCAAATGACTGCTGACGTGTCGCTGATGTCATCAATCCACCTGATTAAATTTGATGGTCAAATGCCCGTCATTAGAAAAAAATTCCTTGCCGGGAAATGAGATCAGAGTATTCTCTCTTCTGCTGGTATATGCTTTTGGATAAAATTTGATGCTGTCGATTTTTGTAAAGTGGAGCCGGCCGGTTAGAAGGGTTGTCCATCGGTATGGAGGTGGCGGGGGCCATGTGAGCCAATGGAGGACCAGTGCTAGGCTGCCACTTGGTAGCGAAGGGTAGGTCCGTACCTTCTGGTATGATTTGTAGGTCTGTACCTGCTACAGTCTGCAAATTGCAGACTTAAAACTATGCTTCCCCTTTTTTATGATTTTTCAAATCAAAAAATTTTTAGGAAAAAATCAATCAGAATTTTTTGATTTTTAATAGAAATATTTCAAAAAATATTTTGATGGAACAAATTATATTTTATTTTTTTTACAAAAATCGTACCGTTGCGCAATGATGACGGCCTAGGGAGCCATACGGCTCTTCGGGCAAATTTTTTTTGCCTCGTCGAATGACTTGCTCCAAAATGAACAAATGGACAGTCGATCTTAGGGTTTTTGGCCCTTCTGGATGCGATGACAGGGTTGGATTTGACCCAAAATGCTCCAAAAATGTAGCTACCTTCTGGATCTGGCAACCACAATTCAACTTCAAACCCTCATAGATTTGGCCTCGTATGTCCGATTTGGATGAAACAAAAGGCAAAATTGACTTTCTCGAACCTTTCGGATGTAATGGTGAGCTTAGATTTGCACCAGCAAGATCCAATATAAACCTACAATAAATAGCCAAAAATGGAACCTCCCCAAATCTGGTATCTCTCCTCAGAAAAAGACTTTCCAATGGCACCCAACCTGCTTTGATACCATGTCAGAATTGGCTATGGATGCCAAGATCTATGGACCAAATGGAAAGAACAAGAAGAGAGAAAATAATGTGACAAGAATAAACTATATTCAATGTCAATAATATGATATGATATGAATTTTTTAATTTACAATGAGAGACCCCTTGGTTATATAGCCAAGGTTAGAACATAGGAGTGCATAAGATTATGACAAGTGTCGTAATCTTATGACATGAGACAACAATGAAAATCTATCACTCCACCTAAGTGGAAAGGTGATAATGTGATAACCACCACAAAAGGTGGAAACCTAATCACATGACATGTCCATGAAAGGTGGAAGTGATAAAGTAATAAGATGATAAGTCCACCAAAGGTGGAAATTATCCAACAAATCCTATGTGGTCCCTAAGTAAACTTAACTAAGGTATAATTATGACCTAGGACAAGGTACAAAACATTTAATTACACCAACAATTAGGATTGAGGGATTAGGGTTGAGGGTAGAGGGTATTGGGTATTGGGTTGAGGGTAGAGGGTTTAAACGTTTAGGGTTTAAGGGTTGAGGGTTTAGGGTTTAGGGTTTAAGGTTGATTGTTCAAGGGTTTAAGGGTTGAGGGTATACGGTTGAGGGATTAGGGTAGAGATGGAGGGGTGGATGGAGGGAGAGATGGAGGGATTAGTGAGATATAGAGAAGGAGACAAGAGGAGGGAAAAACAAAGATATATGAGTGTTAAGGATCCAATGTATAGGGTAGAGTGTTGAGAATTAAGGGTATAGTGTTAAGGATCTATAGGGTTGATGGTTTAGGGTATCGGGTTGAGGGTATAGGGTTGAGGGATGAGGGTAGAAGGTTTAAGGGTTTAGGGTTTAAGGGTTTAGGGTTTAGGGTTGAGGGTTTAGGGTTTAGGGTAGAGGGTTTATGGTTTAGGGTATAGGTTTGATGGTACATGGTTGAAGGATTAGGGTTGAGGGTCCAATGTATAGGGTAGATGGGGTTCAGGGTTGAGGGATTAAGGATTGAGGGTTGAGAATTGAGGGTTGAGGGTTTAATTTATAGGGTAGAGTGTAGAGGGTAGAGGTTTTAAGGGTTTAGGGTTTAAGGGTTGAGGGTTTAGGGATTAGGGTTTAGGGTATAAGGTTCAGGGTATAGGGTTTGATGGATTATGGTTGAGGGTCTATTGTATAGGGTAGAGGGTATAGGGGTTGAGAGATTAGGGTTTAAGGGTTGAGGGTTTAGGGTTTAAGGGTTGAGGGTTTAGGGTTTAGGGTTTAGGGTTTAGGGTAGAGGGTTTAGGGTATTGGGTTGAGGGATTAGGGTTGAGGGTCCATTGTATAGGGTAGAGGGTATAGGGTATAGGGTTGAGGGATGAGGGTTGAGGGTTTAAAAGAGTAGAGGGATTAAGGGTTGAGGGTTGAGGGATTAGGGTAGAGAGTTTACTTGGGTTTAAGGGTTTAAGGGTTGAGGGATTAGGGTTGAGGGATTAAGGGTTTAGGGTTGAAGGGTTGAGGGTTTATGGTTGAGGATAGCGGATTTAGGGTATAGGGTTGAGGGTACATGATTTAGGGTTGAGGGTGGGCCCACTAACTTTTCAATTTGATGAAATTGGCAACCTAATTTTTACATCACTAGGAAACCTCATTTCTTGGACCCATTTTTTCAAATAGGCCACTACATTTCCAATTTCATTGAATTGCCTTTTTGAAAAAATGGGTCCAAGAAATGAGGTTTCCCAATGATGTAAAAATTAGGTTGCCAATTTCACTAAATTGGAAAGTTAGTGGACCCACCCTCAACCCTCAACCTAATTGGCAACCTAACTTGGCCAATTTCATCGAATTGGAAAGTTAGTGGGCCCACTAGCTTGCCAATTCAGTGAAATTGGCAACCTAACTTGCCTTGTTTGAAAAAATGGGTCCATGAAATGGGGTCTTTTGGTGATGTAAATCATTGTGAGACCCCATTTCTTGGACTCATTTTTTCAAATAGGCCAAGTTAGGTTTCCAATTTCACTGAATTCACAAGCTAGTGGGCCCACTAGCTTGCGAATTCAGTGAAATTGGAAACCTGACTTGGCCTATTTGAAAAAACGGGTTCAATAAATGGGGTCTCCTAGTGATATACATCACCGGGAGGCCCCATTTCTTGGACCATTTTTTCAAACAGGCCACTACATTGCCAATTTCATTGAATTGGCAAGCTAGTGGACCCGCTAGCTTGCCAATTCGGTGAAATTGACAACCTAACTTGGCCCATTTGAAAAAATGGGTCCAAGAAATGGGGTCTCTCGATGATTTACATCAGTAGGAGACCCCATTTCTTGGACCCATTTTTTTCAAATAGGCCATTAGATTGCCAATTTCGTTGAATTGGCAAGCTAGTGGGCCCACTAGCTTGCCAATTCGGTGAAATTAGCAATGTGGTGGCTTGTTTGAAAAAATGGGTCCAATGAATAGGGACGGAGTGAGTGGGAGAGAGAGAGAGAAGGGGGGAGGGAGTCATAGAGAGATATAGGGTAGAGGGTATAGTGTTTAAGGGTTTAAGGGTTTAAGGGTAGAGGGGAGAGAGATAGAAGGAGTAAGTGAGTGAGAGAGAGACTTGAGAGAGGGAGAGGGGGTAGGAGGGTGAGTCTTGAGAGAGAGAGAGAGGGATGGAGTGGGAGAGAGATCGAGGGTAGAGGGTTTAACAATTAAGGGTAGAGGGTAGAGGGGAGACAGATAGAAGGAGTGAGTGAGGGAAAGATATTCTTGAGAGAGGGAGAGGGGTAGGAGGGAGAGACTTGAGAGAGAGAGAGGGAGGGAGTGGGAGAGAAATAGAGGGTAGAGGATTTAGGGGTTAAGGGTAGAGGGGAGAGAGATATAAGGAGTGAGTGAGAGAGAGAGACTTAAGAGAGGGAGAGGGGGTAGGAGGGAGAGACTTGAGAGAGAGAGAGAGGGAGTGGGAGAGAGATAGAGGGTAGACGGTAGATGGTTTAAGGGTTTAAGGGTAGAGAGTAGAGAATAGAGAGAAAGAGAGAGAAAGAGAGAAAAAGAGAGAGAAAAGAGCATTAGCATGAGAAGAGTTAAAGTATAAAGACAATGCAAAGTTGAAAGATACAAAATCAATCATCGAGTGGTGTATTGCTTTGATGGGTCTAGGTAATGAAGGTACTTCTTTAGTTCATAGATTTTTTTGGTTGATGAATGATACTAAAATTGCACCATATGAGGATTGATGTACACTAACAAGATCGTGTGAGCTACACTCTTTTCTTAGATTAGATGCAGGTTCATGGAGTATCAATACATAGAAGATGGAATGATTTTGTTCTTCATGTACAATGCAAGCCTGAGATGATTGTGAGTCAAAGGAGTGGGTTGAGAAATGTTCATTAAGTTATCTTAGCCCATTTCAAATGTATTGCCCTCTGATGAAATTAGAACTAACATAGATGGATTCATTGATCAATTTTGACCACATATCAGATCTAGTTCAACCAGGTAATATATCTACTTGCTTAGTTTTTGAAATTCCTATTGTTATCTTAATTTGTAGTGTTTGCAATGTTGACTAATTTCAAGATATTTGTTACACATATCAATGCAAGGCATGTTTATGCAATTATTATAGATGAAAACAACAAAGAGTGAACAGAATATTACTTGTGTCATTGTGTTGGGGCCAAAAATAAATTGGAGGCCCCATTCATAGATGGAGAAAACATTGAATACCCTACAGGCTCAATTGTTGTTACTGGGACGTGGCTTAGAAGGTACCCACATAAGAGTGTTAAATATTGGTTGTTTCGGGACTTTGACATGCATCAGAAGATTCTCCATTACTCGAACCTTGTCGTGGCATCCAGTGTTCATTTGACCAAATATGGGGGTAGACCTTTGAACAAGATCTTGTGAAAGGTTTGTGAGTCTAACCACGACACAATACTTGAAACAATAAAGAGTATAGCAGACCTAGATGGTTTTTTGAATTAATTTTTAAGTATGCACATTGCTTCTAATTAATTTATACTTGTATTTACATTAATTGGTATGATGCCAATGCTATGATGAAAATGCTATTATCTAATGTTTATATCATGTATGTAGGTGATTGATGAAGTTATCAAAATTGCAAATGTAGTACACTTTATGTTTAGAATTGTGGCAAAGGATACAGAGTTCAATGGTATTTTATTTTTTCTCCAAAATATACAAGAAAAAATGATGTAGGATATTCTCAATAGATAAGTAAACTAAGTGGAAAATTAAATTGTGTTTTTTTTATAATAGGTTACAAGTTTCCAAAATGTTGGAAAGTAATATTTTGGTTACATTCTATTCATGTTCTATTCATGAGAGGATGTTGTGTGCAATAGGTATCTTGGAAATCCCAATGAAGATGTATGGCCAGGAGTGACTAAGTTGAGAGAGTGGTATGCCTATCCTCAATGGAAGCATTGAGATTTAAGCCTTGTTGTTCCCGATTTGGAACCAAATGGTGTGGATTTGTTGTCTGTAAGTGCCTTCCATTTATTTTCATTTCATTTCTATTTTGGATGCTCTTTATTTTTCTTCTTTTACTTTGCCTATTTGTAAGTAACCTACTAAAAATAGATTGGTGTCCCCTTGCAGAAAATGTTGATTTATGAGCCATCCAAGACAATATCAGCCAAAAAAGCAATGCAACATCCTTATTTTAATGATATTGACAAATCTCAGTTATGATTTTAAGCCATTATAAAAGTTTGTGTGAAGCTTGGTGAGGGAATTTCAAGTTATTCATTTGAATTTAACCTTATCATGAGCACCTATGATGTAGACATTATAAGAGCATCTTGAATTTCAAGTTAGTCTATTCATGAGAGGTGTTGTGTGCAATAGGTATCTTGGAACTCCCAATGAAGATGTATGACCGGGAGTGACTAAGTTGAGAAAATGGCATGCCTATCCTCAATGGAAGCATTAAGATTTATGCCTTGCTATTCTCGAGTTGGAACCAAATGGTTTGGATTTGTTTTTTGTAAGTGCCTTCCATCTATTTTCATTTCATTTCTATTTTGGATGCTCTTTCTTTTTCTTCTTTTACTTTTCCTATTTGTAAGTAAACTACTAAAAATTTATTGGTGTCTCCTTGCAGAAAATGCTGATTTATGAGCCATCCAAGAGAATCTCTACCAAAAAAGCAATGCAACATCCTTATTTTGATGATCTTGGAAAATCTCAATTTTGATTTGAAGCCATTATAAAAGAGTGTGTGAAGCTTAGAGAGGGAATCTCAAGTTATTCATTTGAAGTTAACCTCATCATGAGCACCTATGATGTGGACATTATAAGAGAATCTCGAATGTATGAGTGACATTGTAAAAGATCTGTGAGAACAAAGTACCTAAGGCATTGTGCCTACAAGTACAATAACTTGGGTTTTAGAATTGTGTATGAAACATATTAGACAATTGTAGCACAAATAGAAGAATTAGGATAACCAAATAAATCTCATTTTATTGTAAACAACATATTATTAATATAGTGAGAGTAATAACCATTGATGGTTACTAATCATTATTTTTCTCCTTTTATTATCTCCCTATTATAACTAGCACCAATTGACTAACTTATTATAAAAACTTCATTTATTAAAACAAATCAACCTAATGATTATATATCAATATCAATATAGAATACAATCTATTCAAATAAACACTTGTAATGATATTTCTAAGTCAAATTTTGAAATTTATTGTTGCCCTCAAATATTTGTAATTCATGCAACATAATCCCTTAATAGTCCAAATTGCAAAAGGTTAGCAATCTTTGATGGACTATTACCTGGATACCATATCAGTTATGTGTGTTCTGTCTAAGGCATTGGGATCACGTAGGGGACCTTTACAATAACCTCTTTGGGAGATAATGCTCTATCATAGTATACTCCCGACCCTACATCCATCTATCCTAATGAGTGAATAACAGCTGCTCTGTATCATCATACCATGGGCCTATGCCCATCCAAGGCCTCCAGATGAACTCCCTCATCTCATCAAGAACTCATCACCAATAGGCAAGGCCACCTGTACTAGTGTGAGTAAAATGGATCTATGCCCTACCATACCACCAGAGAACATGGTCATCAATATCAAGAACAACTGGTGTGACATTTGGATAGAGCACCGAAATCCGTTCCCATGCCTAGATATGTAACAAAGTAACTCCGGCCCTGAGGGCCCGGTTGTCCAGATATGTGAACTCATGTAAATCCCTGTATAAGGAGGCCAACATCATTGGCCCCCAAGAAAAGCACTCCCATCGGACACACATCCATTGCCATGCCAGTCCCTAGCCTAGACTTAAGTATCATCCCCACCAATTGGGTGCCACAAGACCAGAAATGATGGCTGCAACAATCAACCTGTAGGTAGGCACTCTACCCCAATATCGCTCCATGTCAATCTGTCCATCAGAAAGGATGAGATCATCAACACCCAGACATCAAAGCAGGCATCCCTATCCTCCTTTGGATCGTAGATCACTCTGGCTCCATGAATGGGGAATAGGAGAATGTGCCAGACATCCTCGAGAGTGACAGTAGCCTCGCCATTAGAAATATGGAAGGAAGAAGTCTCACTATGCCACCGCTCAGCCAAAGCGATCTTCATACCCAAGTGCATCTGAACAGGAGGGATGTATGCAACATACCAGAGACCAAGAATACCAAGCTGCTTCTAGAGGTAAACATGCATACCCTGTAGTCTGCTAAGCATCGACCATTTGTGCTCCCTCGAATGAAGGATATCAAGCTCCTCCTACACAAGGGAAATCACCGTGTCAAGGCTTGTACAAAAATCCACCTCTCACATCAAATTTTCACATTTGAAACAACAAGTGCAACACTATTTACAAATGTGGCACAGTTTGAAAAGTTATAAACTGCGTCGTGTGATGGACTTTGACAAATCTAAATCCCTAACTGCATCGTGTGGTTCTATTTTGATGTGTGGCCAAGTTTGACCACCAGAACCCTAATTTCCTAATTGCACCGTGAAGTGCTATTCGCATATGCAGCCTAGTTTAGAACCACACAGCACCAACCGAGCATTTGTAGTGGTGCTATATAGTACCGCTCAGCTTAAAGTTGTTTTTTACCCTATTAATGCATGAAAAAGGAGAAATTAAAAGTTGGGATGGGGGTACATACCACGGGTCCTACACTGGCTAGCCGCTGGTGCACTCGTACTCTCTCTGACACGTGCCTAGAAAGCTATCGCTACACCATCTCGATTGGGGATCAGAGCTCAAAATGCAAAAAAATTATAAAGGCTAAAGTTGCAAATGTATTGAAAGTGACCCCTTGAGGTCTATTTAAGCCTGCAAATTAGGGTTTTTTGACCTAATTTGGCCATCTAGCGAGGGTTTTGGTCCACTGATCCTGTTTTTGTCCAACTAAGGACCTTTTCACATCTTTTTTGGCATCCTGGGGCATTTTTGGACTTGTTAGGCACCTTGTCCTCTTTTTTCACTAGATCATCCAAAAAATCAAAATTTCCATCTGACCTCTCGAGGGGGCAATATATCAACATAATCCTTCCACCAAGGCAACCATGGGGCACTTGAAAAAATCGAGAAATTTTGAACTTGGTTCATAGCAGTTTATTCTTTGAACCAATGCAGCAAGTACATTGCTTCAAAGAGGGGAAAAATGTAGACATGGAAAATATACATGCACCTGATCCTGGTTTACTAACATCACTTCATCCTAAATCATACTCTCAGCTTATCATCACTTTTTCATCTCTTAATTAGATAAATCTTTACTTATTTAATTAGGTCTTTCTCCCTTGATTAAATTATTCAGTTTAATTTAATTAATCCTCAATCCCTCTTTAATTAAATAATTCATCTTATTTGATTAAATCCATAAAGTCGTCTAGTTAAATTAAATAAATTGAACATTATTTGATTTAATCTAACATTATCCCCTTTGGTTAAATAAATCAAAACATTTATTTGATTAAACCCTTCCTCTCAATTGGATTTAAATCAATACATAAATTTAAGTCTAAATTGTCACATCTCCTAATTTCTCATTAAATTAATAAAACTTTGATTAATTTAATCTTAATCCATGTCAAATCCTCTAGAGAATTCAACTTGCACAATAAATCAATTACTTTGATTTATTAAATTGTCCATTTTCTCTCAACATGGAATAAAAGGGGAATATTCCCTCAAATTTGAATTCAAATTCAAGTGGGCTTGTTCCTTCCAACAAGGCATTTAAGACCTCTTAGATGTCCTTTGAATTGATCCAAGTGACATTAACTCCATTTCTTTCTCCCTCCAACATGTCACATTCAAATTTCAAATTTGAATCTCATAGCATTTATCATGCACATTGACCAAAATGTGCTCATTCCTCCTCCAATCACATGTGGACAAGTGGCCTCTTCTCATTGGTTGGTCTTTTATTCCACATTCATCCAAATCCCTCATTCTTTCAATTTGGAAATGTATAAATGAGAGACTTTTTCGTCTCATTCTATCATCCACAATTTGAGCAAAGTTACTCTCTTCACATTGAGAGCTAATTTTGCCTACTTCATAGCAATTATCCATCATTTCCATTATTTCATAGCAAGGTTATGCCAAAATCTCATCAAGGAGATTCAATCATCCACAAATCATCAACATTGCAACAAAGGAGTTGGGAAAGGGCCAATTTCGACACCCCAATTGGCACCAATTCCCCCATGGGATCAAGAGTTTGCATGCTTAATTAGGATTGTTGTAGCTTTTCATGTTTTATTTCTTGTTTTTCCTATTTTAAGCATTGTAAATGGATTTCATTGGGAATCCTTGTTTTATCTTGCATATGAATCTAACTATGTGTTTATTTGTTCTGTTTGTGCAGGAATAGGACTGGGGTTCACAGTATACATGTGAATACGTGAAGCATACATGTGAATAAGGGAAGCACAAATACTGAAAAACACGTGAGCCTTGAATTATACACACGAATACAAGGCATATGCAAATCAATATAAATTATATGTATGAATACAAGGTATACTCATGAAAACACGTAAGTCACAAAGTATACATTGGAATACATGTAAGTCACATAGTATACACATAAGTTGTAAAGTATACACTTGAATACACATAACTCATATCTATTGAACCATGGATTTATAATGTAATTGTGGACACCATCGATAAAACATATTTGTATTAACCAAATAGCCATGTAGGCATACATCAATATATGTTGATATAAGTATAAAATATATACAAAATAGCCATATAGGCTTATGAGAATGCATATAGGCATACCATGTCAAATATATCCAGTACAAAATATGTAAAAAAATGCCATATAGGCATACAACAAATGGATCTAGAATCAAGTCATTGCTCTGCATCCTATCAAAATAAATTCTTTCCCTTTGCTTCTCGGTCAGATGGCGATAGGTCTGTCACTCATTTATTCTGAGATTGAGGAGTGCTCTCGGTGCTCCTTCTAGGGTTTAATTCCTGGTCAAGCCTTATTTGTTACAATAAGAAGTAAAGACATTAATATATAGAAATTACATTATAAAAAATGATATATTTAGCAAAATAATCACTTATCACCACTAGACGATCTCTCTCCTCAAGGAAAATATTCGCATGCCCATGTTGTGGTGTGCTGAAGCCCTGTAGAATCCATCCAAAGAGAAATTAAACTATGAATCAATAATGGTTTGATTTTTCACTAACTAACAACTATAACAACGAATGTAAATTGAAATTTAGTAATCTACCTCATACCTCCACTGTGAGAGCCATTAAGGAGTCTATAGTAGATGAAACATCGAGCTCCATTGCCCTATGAACATTCGAAGGTGTATCTACTTCCAATATCTGAAAATAAAACAACACATTATTCAATCATGAAAATTACAATAGTGATCCACATCATGGCTTATAATGTATTAGATAATGAACAAAAAATTGAGTACTTCTTAAACTATATATTTCTGACTATCATGCTTACTATTTGCCCTATCCATAGCTTGTTCGAAATCACCTATTTTTAGGCTTTTACCCATAGCAGCAAGGTGGTGAACCGTTTGATAAAATGCTTTCATAGACATGTACAATAACTGTGGTAGCATAGAGAAGGCAGTGAATTGTTTGAAAAAATGCCTCAAAGAAATGAGGTCTCATGGTGATGGAATACCATTACAAACAAATGTGTCATGGCATTCCATCACCATAAGACTGCATTTCTTTGATGCATTTTTTCAAATAGTTCATTGCCTTCTCTATGGTATTATGTTGGGATGGGGTGGATGGTATAGTGTGGTCTTGGTTATGAGATGGAGGGCAATCATGACATGAAGAGGGAGGGGTGGGGACATGAACAAGTGGAATAAAAGGTGGAAGGTTCCATGGATTGGTAAATTGAGGATGATGATGAGGACCTTGAAAAGAATTTGGAGGGGAATTTTGGCTAAAGGGTTGGTTTCTATTCATCAGGCAGTGAGTTGTTTGAAAAAATACCTTAGAGAAATGTGGTCTCATGGTGATGTAATGGCATTCCATCACCATGAGACCACATTTCTTCAAGGAATTTTTTCATACTAATCACTACTTTGACTATTATATTGCTTACTATTATGCTTTGATAGATTTTTTCCAAGCATCCATAGTTTGTTGGAAAGCACCTATTTTAGGATTTTAGCCTTAGCAGCAAGGAAGTGATTAGTTTGATAAAATTATTTAGTACACATGTATGGAAAATGTGGTAGCATAGAAAAGGTGGTGAGCTATTTGAAAAAATGCCTCAGGGTAAACCCACAAAAGTGGTTTACAATTTCAGTGAGGAAGGAAAACTTGCAAAAAATGACCCCATGCAAAAAAAATTGGTTCTTGGGGATTCGAATGAACTTTTGGTTTGAGCAATCGCTAGAACCCCCCTTCGAGCTAACCCATTAAATGTTGGGTCCCACATTTCCCAGCAAAATAAGCAAAGAAAATTGTTGTGGAAAGGGGGTTCGCTCGAACCCTGGTTCAAGCGAACCCTGGTTCAAGAAAACCCTGGTTCAAGCGAACCCTGGTTCAAGTGAACCCCCTTTTTCCCCCCTTCTCCCCTTCTAGCACCTAAAAACTCTATAATTTTTCCCTTCGAAGTTCGGGTTGAGGATGAAAATGGAGGAGACTTCACAAACCCAACTGGATGATGGTAATCCTTGGAACAAGCTATACAATGAATATAATTTTAATATGTTTTGGTTTTATTATGTATTTTTTTTTTAGCTTTATTAAACATAGGTTTTTCACCGAAAATCAAGCTCTTTGTTTTGCACATGTAGAAAAATAGCAGATTATTAAAAAAAAATTGAAAAATATGAGTGCACTAGTTATTGAAGTCCTTGATCTAACAAAAGAAATTTGAATTTCAATACATACAAAAAATGTTACATTGTATATGGTCTGCCTATGTCTGAATTATAATTGGTTTGACTTTGAAACTTGATTAAGGAAAAAATATTCAATAAAACACTATGAAACCAATTGGAAGCACTAGATATCGTAGTTACAAATCTAAATTCAAAAAAAAAAAAGAATTGTATCCTTCATGAAAAAAAAATTATGTTGTATACGGTGAGCATCACTCCTTAAAAATGGTGTTTACTAAAAAAACTAGTTTTTGAAGGATATGGAAAAAGAAGTGCAATTTGATTCCAAAAAAATTGAAAAAAATATATTTAGAATCTATAGATAAAATTTCACAAATCACTAGTTTGTACCATCTTCAAATCCCTCATGCTTTAGCTGCTATAAGTGCCCGAAAGTGAAGATTTATTTAGAAAAAATTATTTCAGTGTCCAGTTTGACCAAAAACTGTAAACTATATTGTGGGATCACCCGTCAAAGAAATTTTAGTTTATGGTGATGGAATGGCATTCCATCACCATGAGACCACATTTCTTCAAGGCATTTTTCCAAACTACTCACTACCTTGTATATGCTATTGCTCACTATTATGCTTTGATAGATTTTTTCCAAGCATCCATAGTTTGTTGGAAAGCACCTTTTTTAGGATTTTAGCCATATCAGCAAGGAAATGAACTATTTTATAAAATTATTTGGTAGACATGTATGGAAAATGTGGTAGCATAGAAAAGGTGGTGAGCTGTTTGAAAAAATGCCTCAAAGAAATTGGGTCTCATGGTGATGGAAATCACCATTAGACCACATTTCTTTGAGGCATTTTTTTAAACAACTCATTGCCTTGTCTATGCTATTGCTTACTATTATTCTTTCATATATTTCTTCCAAGCATCCACAACATAGACAAGGCAGTGAACTATTTGAAAAGATTCCTGAATAAAAAGTGGTCTCATGGAATGCCATGACAAGCAAATGCAACTGGGAGCTGCTCCTACTTATTACTTATGCTATGTGAAGTAATTGCATCATTGCTTATGTTGAATTTCTAAACAGCTATATTGTAGTTGAAAATTTGTCATCTATCAACATCTAGTTATTAGTTATGGAATGCCAAGTAATTATTTGAGTTTGAAAGATGTGAAACACAATGTAATCAACAATATGAATATAAAATACACAAATCTATTAAGTAAAATTCATTACTTAAACTCTTTATTCTATTCCCTACGTGTAGATTTGTCTAAATCCACTAGCACTAGGAGGTGTTCCTGTGAAACCTCGAATATTAGCCTATTCAACATCCAAAATCAAATATTAGAATACTATTCATATAACGATGCTATTAACATGTAATAAATTTTTAATTTTTTACTAGTTACATACCTCAACGATAGATTTAGTGGAGTAATAAGTAGGTGTAGGGCTGATGTATCCAGTATCAACACTATGACCCTAAAATTTTATTAAAATAATAAAACTAAATTAGCTAATCTTGCATTTCAGAATTAAAATTTAATAAATTAAATTCAATGAATGTGCTAAAATTTACCTGAGTATCGATGTCATAAGCCTCATTCAAAATGTAATCTTCCCTTTCCATCTTCATAGTTGCAAACATATCCTACATAGCAGCCTCTCGAGTGTTGGCAAGGTCATATGAACAAGTCACACCGCATGCCTAACACAAATGAGATTGAAGCCCACCACTCGAAGACTCCTCTGGATGTAATTGTAGTATAGGGATGGCATGCTAGATGACACTTTGGGTCAAAGATCTAGTACCCTACAAAGTGTCTACCTCGGTACTCTCCTTTGCAATGGAAGGGATAATGATGTGCTCATGAGGTAGCCTAGTGAGAGGTCGTCTCGCTTTCCGCTTAGGATCTTGTTGTGCACTGGGTCTATCTAGAGCCGACCCCCGACCTCTCCCCTAGAAGTCCCTCATATCAAAATAATTAAGGATTTTGTTTAGGATGAACTCACATTATAGTTTCCATAGGAAATATTGTGGGACTTCGCAATTGTTGCATGGTGGGCAATCAAAAACTATGTACCACCTATCCCCAAAAAAGTTCCTAATCTATTGGCGGTGGCACCGATGGATAGGAAATCTCTTCACATTGAGGCTAAGATTTTGATTTGTGTGTGGGTTAGTGAATAATGAGCACAAATATAGTTTTGTAATTTTTAGATCTTTTACATCTTTATATGATAATTTATCCCAATAAAAATTCCTAGCCGCTTGCCTCCTATCTTACCAACCACTTAATTGTTTGTTGATTAATTCTACATGTTTTAACATTTCTTTAAGTGAATTTTCAAGTGTTTTTCTTTCCATGGTTGAACCATTTTCATCATTCAACCTCATGATTAACTCCTCAATTTGTTTTTTATTGTTTTCAATTTCACTCATAAAATTTTGTTGAGTGTCGGGAGGATGTTGAGGGATTGGTGGATGAGATTGTTGTTGTGGTTGTTGAACTTGAGGATTTTTTTCATGTTGTTGTTGCTCTAGTTGTTGAGGATTTTTAGGAGGGTTTTGAAGAGGGTTTCCATGGTCATTATCATCTCCTACAAATTCAACAAATGAATAGAAAAAACAACCTAAAACTAAAAAATTCACAATAAAAAAGAAACAATCCTTACCTCTTCGACCTCCTTGTTGACGTGGCGACATACTAGTGATGAAATAACAACAAATTGATGAAAAAATTGCAAGATTCACTCCTAGAATGTGGGTGTGGAAAAGAAGGGCTTTTGGCTACAGGTAAAAAAAAATAGTCACAACACAAATGAGCTTGATTTCCCCTTTTTTGGTTTTAATGGCTCATAACGCATGTGGAATAGGCTCAATGTGGCTGAGCCTTAGGCTCGGCACACCAAGCCATAACACGAGTGTGTTATAATGCACTTGTGTTATGAGCTATCAAAATTTCTTTTTTAAATTTGGCCACAATTTCCCCCCCCCATCTTTTTGCACCTGTCCATGTATTAAATGTGACAAAAATGTATGTGTATTATGCTTCATCATATTTATGTGCTTTTATTTCATTGCATTAGTGGTTGGACTAGTGTTTACATGGAGTGTGTAGGTTAACCTTCCATAGCCATGGAAATTTAGAGGCAACCAAAAAAACCCATGTGTTTACCGTGTAAAGCCTGACTCAACCCATATGAAGGGTTAGTGTCTTATGTTGTTTGTGTAAATTGTATTTTGTCTTGTGACATGCATTTTGTGGGTTAAGGGTTTAAATGTTTGGATTGTTTGAAGTTAAATGTGACCTTTAAATGTGAAATTCAGATCCCTTGTTTAATGCAATTTTAAAGGGGCAGATATGTCTTAGTTTTAGTTGATTTTTTTTCTTTTAGGGAGCCTAAGCATATGACCTAAGGGTTGGGGTTCAATTTTAGGCCATACCCTTGGCCATGTTTCATTTATGAACCCTCTTAAATGGATTGGAAGAGTGGTGATGAATTTGGGGTGAGGGGATGGATTTGACCTATCCCCATCCCACTTAGTCCCCAAATCTCATTTATGAGAAGGGATGGGAGGAATGGGAGTCCATTTGTGCACCATGCCTCTTAAATGCAAAAGAGCACATGGTGGTTGTGGAGTTTTCTTGATGAGGAGTTTTTGTTTTTTCCAAGTTTTGGGGAGGTTTTTGCTGTGTGGAGAAGTTGTTGGAAGAGCTGGAAGGAGTTGGAAGGGAATTGGAAAATCAACCAACAAGTTTAGGTTGAAGTTTTGATGTAGGATCCTTATCCTCCTACTTTGTTATAAATGTATATGTGTTGACTTAGTGTAGTGACATGTTATTTCTTGTCGTTTTGTTTAAATTATGTTGTGTGTAAGTGCATTGAGTGTAGGTTCATTTTATTGGGTTGGCTCCCTAGTTTTGGTTGTGAGCAACCCATGTGGGGGATGAAAGGGGAGAGATCCCCATGAGGGGCTTGTGTTCAATTATGAAAATAATGTGTTTCAATTATGGAAATAATGGGTATGAGTACCCTTTTTGTTTAGATTTGGAAAGTTTGGGAGAATGAATGAATTAAGGAGGTTGTTGGTTGAAAATTTTAAATGAAGTAGTTGCTACTAAAACTTCCCCCATGGTTGTGATCTCCTCTCAGCTCTCCCCATAAAACCATTAGTTGGTTTGTGTGTTGTGTTTACACCTTGCCTAACTTAGTCTATTGTATTGTGTTAAGTCTTTGTGAAATTGTTTCTATGTTGGGATGGACTATTTGTTTGTAACATGGTCTTTTTGGTAGCCTCCTAGCTCAGGGTTGGTTGGTTTTCTAGTCTACAGTTGGGTGGTGAGCATGTTGCCCCATAGTTGTCATTGCACCAAAATATCAACTTGTTAATGCTCGATACAACTGCCAGAGTTAATGGATCCATGAGAGGCGATTAGTCCATGTCACGAATCCTGAGGGGAGCACTGACCATCTACCAACAAACTCCCCTCAGCATTACCCGAGGGGATTCGAACATGACACCTTTGGATTTGATACCACTTTTTGGCCCATAGTTGACGTTGCACCAAAAGATCAACCTTTTAATGCCCAATACAACTGCCAGAGTTAATGGATCCACAAGAGGCGGTTAGTCCATGTCACGAATCCCGAGGGGAGCATTGACCATTTGTAAAAAAAGGACCCCATAGGCTTGGAAATTTTTTATTTCTATGTGTAAGTTAAAAATTAGAGAAAACTTTCAAGTTTGGAAGGATAATCTGTTTTGTGGGTAGATGCACAAGACATATAGAGTTGCAGATTTAAAGATTTAAGCCTTCTTTCTCATTCTCGTGCCATGAGTTATGTAGTATTCTATTTAAGAATATGTAAATACTGTAATTGTAAATTGTAAAGAAAATAGAGACCTTATCATTCAACACAATTTGTGCATATACTATTATGTTCAAGTTTTTCTTAAATGTAATAACTAAAATATTGTTCTAATGTTTTTCATTACAAAGTAAATTTTGTTTCAGATATGTAAATCTATGTTAAAATTCATTTTGGAAATTGTATTGTTGTTTTCATGCAAACCTGTAGTTAGAGGAAACCATGTGAAATAGTCTACTTATTTTGTTATTAATAGCAATAGATGTTTGTAACCTAGTTTAATCTGAACTAGGATACAAAGGATATATTGCTTTTGTTTTGTGTCAACAAGAAGCATTACATTTTCAATTTAGATTGTTTATTGTATATGTAATGAAAGAAATTATAATTTTAGTATGCTATTATGTTCATCATTTGTATAAATTATTTACAAAAGTTCGACAGTAGTTTCCAGAGAAATTCTCTGCTAGTAAAGGATATATGATATCATAGCTTCCTTTCCTGCTACCTTATATAGTCATTGAAAGGTCTTTTATACAAACTTCTAGGTAAATGTTAGTATATTATTATTTTGGAAAGAAAAAAAATATAATTACAAGTGTATGGAGAAATAGCTACATATATAGTTGCAGGTAAATGTTAGAGAAATTGCTAAAGGTAAACTTTGGTAAATAAAATTAGTATAGTAAGAAATCATTATTTTTTAATATTCTATTGTTTGTACAATTGAACAAATAGTTAAAGAAAAAACGATGATTGGTTGAAGTTCAATATATTTTAAATATTAAAAGATCTCAGTGCAAAGCCTAAAAATTTAAGGGGATAAAAGAAAATACCAATTCGCTATCTATTTTCCTGAGTCAAAAAGAAAATTTACAAAGTATTGTGGTTTTAACATAACAGATTCATTATAAGGTAAGCTTAAATATAAAATATCTATTTTTTCCCCTTATAGATTTAGGATTTCCTTTCATAGAAAGGTAGGGTAATATTTCTTAACCCAGTATTATCTCCCTCTTTATTTCGTTCATAATCTTCGACCACAGCTAAATCTCTACACAGTAAAACTCGACACACAAAGGAGTGTCGATTGAGATTTTATACAAGTTTAAATGTAAAAACTAAGAATAGGTTGAAAATGAAATTAGGAGGCATGTCTACCTTAGAGGATCCATGACCTCCTCAAGGTGCATGACCTAGTGGAAGGTGCAACCTATCCATATGTCACTGTGCCTTAGGAAGAGGTCACGAGCCCTATTCCCTGCATTTTCTTTAAAAAAAGGAGAAACATACATACATTCTAAAGTATAAAATGCATTATTATTTTGACCTACTCCTAAACCTGCAATGACCATAGCCTTTCAAATCAACCAACCAAAAAAAAAATCTGCTCAAATCCAAGCTCCAGGCCTGATCTCGCCATTCCCCAACATGATTTGACCTTGCAAGAAACCCTCCCATAATGAATATTTAAGTAAGCAACAAAAAGGAGATTATACTTACAATCAGAGTTGTCTTGTTTTGTAACCCATATCCAAGATACGACATCATGAGAGTTATGTCCTGCAATAGCCATATTTTAGATCATCAGAAAAAAACAACAATGCTCGAGCTAATCCCCAAGAATCTGGAAGCATCACTGAAAATTGTAGTAGGGTATGGTTGGGGTGGCACCAAGACTAGGATAAGGATTAGGGTGAGATTGATTTTAGGGTTAATTATTTTGTTGTCTCATGAATACCTTTTTAGGTTCCATGGTTAGACTCTTTTAAAATGGACGCTAGTATAGTATCAAATCGATTGTAAAATTTAGAGTAGTTGAGGAAAAATTATTATCATAAAGCAATGTTGGTCTAGCCATTGCTAAAGCATGGTGCAATAATATTATTTGAAATAGAACTCAAAAGTATTTGAATCCAATGCAAATCTTAAAATAGATTTAAGGATTTGTCATTGTAGCAAAACATTGTGCTAAGTAACTTAGTCAAGTGGAAGAAAATATTTGATTTATCATGGAAATTGTTTTCAAATAATTCTTCACGGTTTGGTTAGTTATGTGATATTTAAATCAAAATGTATCCTATTTAATAATCGCATATTCCTCTATACCTACTATTTAGGTTAATAAGTGTGTGAAGATAAATTTTTAAAACAATTAATATCATCATTATCATTAACATCGACATAACATGATATAATATTTTTATTGAATTAGTATACCTAAATAAAGGTGATTTCTATTATTATAATTATATGTGCTAATATTAATGAGATACAACCTTAATGCAAGTATTAACAATAGTAATAATAGATATCTAGTATTAATACAAAGTGGATTAAATAAAAGGGTTAAGTAAATAGATAATTAGATATAATGGTAATGGACATGCATATATAAATGCCGATAGAAAATGTTAAATTTAATATTAAGCATAAGAGTGCTATGAATACTATTAAAATATAATTAGTATTAAGAATAATAATAATATTCAAATTAATGATGGTGCTGATATTCATTCTATCCCAGAGGTTTGTCTTAATAATAACCACAAAAAAGTGAACTCCAATGAAGGAATATAATAATAGAAATTCCAAGAGATCTTGCACATGTTTAATATTAATACTACTAGGAGAAATTTTAATAGTAATACTAGTAATGAGAATAGTAAATGCTTTGATACCAACAATATGATTGATAGTGATATTAACCTAAATATTAACGATAAATGACCAATGAAGATATTACTCAATATAATAATTAATATGATGTTAATAATATTATTTTAAAAGAGATACATTTACACTAATATTAATTGTTAGGCTAATAATAATTTAGCGAGTAATATTAATATTAATATTACTATTAACAGTAGAAAATAATAGTGTTGTTAATAATGCTAAGAGTAAGATTGGAATTGGAGAGGAGTCCTTTATTAATATTATGGGGTAATATTAACATTAATGTTAAATAAGGATATTGTGTTTAATCATAATAATTATACCAATAGTATATCTTTTAATATGATGAGCATCATTAACATTGGTAAATGTAAATATAAATAATAGAAGAAGATCCCTTGTCACCGATAAATAATATAAATTGACTATAACTTGTATGCGAAATAAATGAATAAGAGATATGGCTCGAGAAGGGAAATAAAATAAACATAGGGTTTAATATCATGTTGTTATTAACTTTTAAATGGAGTTGTAACATTAAAAATAAATAAATTATGATAATATTGTCAATCGATGCAATGTTGTAACTTCATAAGTTATTAACATGAGAGAAATAATTCATGAAATAAATATTAATGATTTCAACATTGGAAGGAAGTATAGATCTAGTACAAACTTAAGTGTAGATTCCCCTTTATATTTTTGTTTTAACAAAGGGTGTGTGGATAGATTTTGCACACCCAACCGCTCACGCTTTCCACACACCGCACTCAGGTGATGTGTCCATGATGGCGTTGCACGATCAACTTGTTGGATGCTTGTAGTTTACATACCATTTTTAGAAATGGTTAGTAGTTATTAGTATATTTCATGTTGTAGTTTAAAAAAAATGGTTGTGATTGTGTCCAAAGGTGTGAAATTTTTTGGGCATGATATTTGGTATCAAAGCCTAGGTTCCAATACTAGGAACTTTGGGAATTCTGTGTGATGGGCCACTTGACCATTGTGTATGTTTTTGAGAAGTATGTGGATGTTGCATTGGTGGTTGTCATTGCACCAATAGAGTGACCTATTAATTCCCGATACAATCGCCAGATTTATACAAGATCCACAGGAGGTGGTTAAGCCATGTCATGAACTCGAGCACTACATCACACAACACAAGGAAACCAAGAGCGAATTATTGCAACACCCCCCCCAGCGCAAGTGAGGGGTTTGAACCTGTGACCTTGGATCTAATACCAATTGTTGCATTGGTGGTTGTTGTTGCATCAAAAGATTGACCTATTAATGCTCGATACAACTGCCAAATTTATACAGGATCCAGAGGAGGTGGTTAAGCCATGTCATGAACCTGAGCACTGTGCTACACAACAAAAGGAGACCAAGAGTGAATTCTTGCAACATTGGATCAGTCTTAGTTGCATTGGAATAAGTAACCATTTAAGTGCTATCTTTGAAAATATTTATAGGAAAGAAGATACCTAGTTTTAAAATTTACCCAAGGCCTTATCTCCACTCCTACGAATAGAAATTATTAAAATTGTGATAGTATTAATTTTCAATATTAATGTTTTCTATCTCATAAATAGTGTTCTTGAGGCTATCCTAGCTATCTAGGAATCTTGCAAACTCACTTGAGATCATAAGTGGTGTTGATGCATGGTGTGGATACTCACATGACACTAGTATGTTGAATAGAGTATATCCTAGTGACAACAACATGGGATTTGAAATTGGATAATAATTTTATCTTGTTTATTTTAATAACAATATGTGTCAATATTCTAGCATTAAAAGGAATATTAATATTATTGTTAAGTAGAAAATATTAACACCATGGATAATGTTGTATGAGAGGAAATATAGACATTAACTTTGTAGAGTAGTATTAAAAATAATACCAATGGAAACATCAATAATATTATCAATAGTTATAATTAAGCTATTAATATTAAAATAATGGACATTGTAAGATGATATATTTGAAAAGTATATCTAGTAGAGTAGGGACTTTTGTACCATAATTCATTCTAACCTAACCACATTAATGTTTTAGTCAAACTTCAAATGAGAGTTAGTGCTCTACTTTATCAAATTCATTGTCGAGACATTAAGATGTTGAATGGTAGACCTTTCTAGCATTATAGTGATGGTCACTCCTATTGAGTGGATTTATACCTAGTGAGAGAAGTAGATTGTGACCTACCTAGGTGTGTAATGTAGTCTTTCTACCTTGATTTAGGCATGGATTACTATGTGTTTTGGGTGTTTAAATATTTACGGATATATATTAAAGGCTCTCACTATATCCATTCTAATAGTTAAAGTTAAAAATGATAATAAGTGGATTTTAGACCCACTCCTCTTAGAAACCTTGTGACACCTTATGTGTCACTTCAAAGTAATCTCCTAGTATCCTACTTATGTATCATGGTTCAAAGTGTTTCAATGCTCTTACGCATTGTGTCATACCAGTCCCTATTCAAGTTTAGAAGGATCCCAACTTTATATAAGAATTTCACAAAACCTTAAGAGCATGTAATCTATAACTTGAGTCATTTGGAATGAGATGTAAATGTGTGGCTAGCATATTGCCCACCTTGATAGAAGATAAAGTTAAGATAAATTATTTTGTTAGCACAATTACCCCCCCTTCCCTAGTTAAGAATATAAGTCATGTTAAGATGATAAAAATATTTAGGAAGTGAGTTGTGATTAAACTAAGAAAAAATTTGTGTTGATCGATGGTCTTTGGAACAACTTAATGTTCTAATAAGTTCTTGATTCAAGAAAATAGGTATTCTTCCTCCTTTTACAAAGGTTTGAAGTTTAAAAGGAAGGTTGATACTCCTTGCTTAATGTTTCATATAAATTTTAGTTGAATGTAACTTAATGAGATTGCAACATAACATAGATATGCCTAAAAGGAAAGGAAATTGAGTTAAAAACATAGGGAAACAATAACTCACCCTTTTTGCTTCAACAAAATGGAAGGTTTGTTAGAATTAGGCGAGTAAGATCTGGTGAAATAAAATTATCATAGTAAACATAATATTTATATATAATAAAAGTATGATTTGAAAGCCAAACTGTACTTAAGACATGTTGTTGCGTGATTGAAAAATTAGTGAAATATATTCCTATAGATTTGATCTAGCAACCTCTAAACCTATATGCAACTAATATTGATTATGAATTTATAGGAATGAGTAAGATTTATGTACATATTCCTATAGCATAATGGGATAAAGAATGTATAAAGACTTCTAAGACTATAGTGGAATTTTGGGTATAGTTATGTTTTTAACCTTTATTGAAATACATGCTAAAATTCTCACCCTACCTATAACATGTATATGATGACCCTTTGCTTAAGTAGTTCACTTTGAAATTAGAGTTGTAGGTTGTAATTATTACATAATGAATTAAGTTTTATACTCATCATTATTTCTGAGAGACCTATAGTTATTAAGTGAATTACATCTTTAAGTTGTAACCCCAATATAGGGAAACCTTTTCTTTTTAGAAACTACTCTTGGTGAGGTAGAAATGTGGGAATTGGAGATAGTGATGTGCAACCCTACATGGACACATTAAGTTCCTATTCATGCAATTAAGGTTTTCTCAAGATTAAAATTGTTAGTAATTTATTACTATCCCCATGACTATCATTCTTAGGCCTTGATGCTAACTTAAAACATATGTGAGAAATGAGTTTTTTTTTAGCTAAGGAATGATTCTAGATTGCATCTGTAAAGAGGGACCTACTAATCATCTTCTTCCATTCCTAGTAGTTAATTAATCTCTAATGTGGTGTTGAGGTGCAACTTTTTCTTAGTGTCGATCTGGTTAATTTCTTCGATTATGAAATTTATTGACTTAAATTAGGATTTTGTTTAAATTGTAAGTTTATTTATTTATTTTCTTTTAATATTTTTTTTTGGAAATTGTATTATCAATATAAAATTTTGATATTCTGGGCTACTTGGCCAATTGGTTTTTTGTATGGTCCCTTGCCTCAAGGACCTTTTTGCTTAAACTTTGGTTAAATTATTTTTTTTGTATTGGTGGCCACATTTGTATTTTTCTTCATTTTTTATTTCTATTGGAAATTGAGTAATGATTCTTTAATTTATTGAGAATTATATTTTTTTGAAGGCCTTATATCCTCTGTTTCTCTTGGTATTTTGGGGATATTGTTATAATTATGATTGGAGAGGTGCCTTAGTGATTGCATAAAAGGGGGGGAGAAGGTGGTTTGGGGGATTTGTGTAGGACGTTGTGGTCTTCAAAACTCATTAGTTAGAAGTATAACTTGGATTCTCAATTCTCAAAAGTTATTAAAGTATCTTTATTGCCTTAATTTATGATGTTTGGATAGAGTGTGGCAACATCTCTAGGAAGGTAAGATTTCCTTCTCACTCCACAAGCTTAAACAAATGATCTTATGGATGTAGATTAACTCTGCACCCATGTAACCTCCTAAGCCTTAAATGAATCCTTGCGTTTGTACAATTGTTTCAAACCTTGATGAATCCCCTGCCCAAGTGTGTTTGTATATGAGGCTTTGTCTCCTTTTAACATATAATATCTATAAGGTTGAATAAATAAGTCAAGTAAGAAGGGAATATTTTTGTCATATTAAGGGTAGAATATTTTAACTATAACTTGTGGCTTAAGGATATTTCCTCTTATTCCTTCTAGACTCTTGAATTTCTACATACTTGATAAATAAAGAATTAAGATTTTCATTTAACCTTTTATGGTAGGCCTGTAGATCAAAATGTGTTTGGAGTGTGTTGTTAGAAATATTTTCCTTTAGGTTCCCCCTTTCTGGTGTTCATATACTATAAATAAAGAAATAATTATATTATTCAAAGCTAGGTACATTAATCTTATCATGTTTTTGTTTCCTAGTTGTTACTATTTGTTTTAGTTTGCTTATGTTCATTTGCTAGTCATTTAGCTGTTTTGGATACTATATTACATTATTTCAATTATGAGGTAGATATCAAGCTATTCTTAATACTCTATTGATGATACGTTAGAAATTGTGATCATCTGGTTATGTTTGTGTGGTGACATTATGATAGACATTGAGTGTGTTATGGTTTCATATTGTTCAATCAGATGGACATAGAGTGTGCTCTTGGACAAGGTTGATAGCTGTGCATGGTCATCATCCATATTGTTTACTATCTTGATGGTTATATGAAAGACTTTATTGTATTATGATTTTGATGTATCGAGATTTGTCACAATCTCGCTTGTTGTATCTTGAACATATAACTTAACATTGTATGATTATGAAATGGGATTATTCCTTAGTTATATGATATATTCTTATGTTTTTTGTATATGGTTTTATGATGTATTATTATTTTAGTGTATGTTTAAGTAGCGTTGTCGTGGAACCCTGAGAATGTATGTGTAAATGCTTACTTCATTCTTATGTTGTAAATGATTTTTTTTCTTTTAAATCATTCGGTTATTTAGTTGCATTATGTGTTGTTCTTTGGGTTCCATGGTGGGGCATTATAGTTGGTATCAGAGCACAAGGTTCTAACACTAGGTTCTCTGGTTCTTTTGAGCACATTAGGTTGTCCTAGATGTTAGACTCTGTAGTGTGTATTTTCTTGTTGTATTTTATGTCTTGAAACTGATACTTGTCTTTGGTTTTGTGTAGGACCATTCCTAGACATTGAGGTAGAGGTCATGGTCGAGGCTGAGGTGGTGGCCATGCAGACAATCACTAGGATACTCCTCCTCAAAGTTCTCATGAGATTGAGCATGTAGAGCAGCAAGATCCTTAGATTAATTAGGTAGATAGTCTGCAGTTGATTAGGGAAAGGAAAATTTGGATTGCCTATTAGAGGAGGAACAAAGTCAACCCAAGGAATTTATGAGTATTAAGAGTGAACCAGTAGCTCCTAAGAAAATCTGCGTGCCAACTCCTAGTTATAGGCTCATTCCCTCTAACTTTAGTGATCAGGAGGAACCTATCATATGCAGTGATAGTGATTCTGAATCACTCTTAGGCTGAACTTGTCATTGATAGTTATGGTTGTCTTGTAAATAATGTTGTTTGTTACTCTATTGCTTTCTTTGGACCCATGCTTGTTTGTAGGCTTCCAGGAGTAAGCCTTATCTTAGGGGGGGAGGATGTAATGTCCCTTCAGTTGTTACTATTTGTTTCAGTTTTCTTATGTTTGTTTGCTAGTCATTTAGTTGTTTTGGATACTATATTACATTATTTCAGTTACGATGTAGATATTATGTTAGTCTTTATACTCTCTTGATGATACGTTAGACATTGTGATCATCTGGTTATGTTCGTGTGGTGACATTATGATAGACATTGAGTGTGTTATGGTTTCATATTGTTCGATGAGATGGATGCGAAGCATGCTCTTGGACAAGGTTGATAGTTGGGCATGGTCGTAATCCATATTGTTTACTATCTTGATGGTTATATGACAAACTTTATTGTATTATGATTTTGATGTATCAAGATTTTTCACAATCTCACTTGTTGTATCTTGAACCTATAACTTAACATTGTATGATTATGAAATGTGATTATTCCTCAGTGATATGATATATTCTTATGTTTTTTGTATATGGTTTTATGATGTGTTATTCTTCTAGTGTATGTTTAAGTAGCATTGTAGTGGAACCCTGAGAATAGTTGTGTAAATGCTTACTTCATTCTTATGTTGTAAATGAATGTTTAAAAAATAAAAATCATTTAGTTATTTAGTTGCATTATGTGTTGTTCTCTTGGTTCCATGGTGGGGTGCTACAATTCAAAGTTGGGTACATTAATCTTATCATATTTTTGTTTCCTACAATGGAGGAATTATTGAGCCCTATTATGTTGGTTTAGCTAAATTATGGAATTCCTCATTTGAGTCATACTCTCTAACCTTGAGATTAGGCTACATGCCTTACCCTTATGAGACTTCCAAGAGGAAGTTCATTCCTAGGAGGGAGGATGTGATGCCCATTGTCAGTTAGATGCCCATTGTCAGTTAGACACATAGACCTTCATGTTTTGTCGTTATTCGCATGACTATGCTTAGATACATTTTACTTTTACCTTATGTTTTATGATGGTTAATTATGAGCATTGGACTTAATCATTAATATGAATGTTAGATTTTCTATCTTATGAATCATAAGTGTTCAAATGCATAAGACAACTAAGAGGGGGGGGATGAATCAGTTGTATCAAATTAATTTTACTTCTAACCTTAAAAAAATTCCTCTTTAACTTTAATTTGCTATTAAGTATAAACATGAAAACACAAAGAAAACATGAAAGACACCATATTTACGTGGAAAACCCAATTAGGGAAAAAACCACGATGATGATTAACTCACAATATAATATTAATGTAATACTAGATACAAAGGCTCACTGCCAGAGGGCTCACTACCTAGAAAGGACTCACTATCCAAAAACAAAGGCTCACTGCCTACAAATAGGACTCACTATCTAGAAGGAGGCTCACTACCTAAAAAAAATATATATACAATAGAAAATCCACCACAACATGTTCCACACATTCACAACTTAATCAAAGGATTGCAGGCACCATCAGCTCACTACTTTCAGGAATCTAACACATCAAAGTACTATTTCCTTAATTCACTTACCCACACTCTGATTTTTGTACTTGTTTCACACATTTCACGCTTCATCAAACACCCTCTCAATTTGAAACATCTTGACTTTCATTTATACCATCTTTGACCTTGAAAACTTTCTCCAAGGTCGGCTACACATTCTTATTTTTACAAATTCAAATCAGGTCAGCGACAATACATTCCCATGGTGGATAAGAATGAGAGTGGACCAAACAAAAACTTAGTTAGGACCCAAAAAGCATCTTGGATCAATCACATGTTTCCTTAAACTATGCTTAATCTCCTGTAACATGTAAACACCAGGTCAGCCAAACCTAATGAAAACACCAATGAACTTTGGAGTACATGCATCCGCAACAAGATGATCACATATGGATCACACAAAATCCTTAACCAAACACTGGAACACCTCTTAGAAAACTTTAGATACATCCATAGGAACTACAACAACTTCCATACACTGAACTCTTTCCAACAGTCCAACTGGACCATGCAAACACACATAGTAGCTTTAAAGCAAGTCTTTCAGAGCACCAAACCACAAGCACGTTTGCCAGAACATAGGGAGTATCAATATTAACCTTATTCCACATCCAAAAGATTTGAGACAAACCATCAGAAGACTACAGAGAAGAGACATCTCTCCTAGTCCACAAAAAAATAGTTCTACCAAACTGGTTCACACACCGGTGAAAACAACTTTCACTCTACATCAATCTAGAAGGTAAAAATTAGGATAAATTATCCAATGAACCTATAAACAATACTATAGATCTGCACAGGCATATGATCAACACAGAAGAAATGTAGAGAACATTACTAGAGCACACTCAGAACACACACACAACATTGTCTTCATTATTTATTAATTTTCTCAAAAGAACTTGACATCAGCATATCCAAAACACAATAAATATAGCTCCATGTACTCTCAACACTTCCAAAGTATCTCAACTATACATGTGGGTGATCCCACAAAGCTGGTTTACAATTTTTGAGAGGAACAAATTTGCTGAAATCACATATTTTTAGAAAATATAATGATTTAAGCCATTAAAATTTCCATTTTAAGGATTCCAATTGAAGAGGGTTTGATCAAACCACCTTAGATCAAACCCCCCTGGATACAACCTCGCTAGTTTTAAACGATACCTATAAATGAGTCTCCTTTACACCTATCAAAATGTTGATAAAAAAACACTGTTGACTTACCTTTTGAGGGATCAAATGAATTCATTTAAAATTTATTTCAAATGATTATGGTAGTCCTCAAAATGAGATATCCCATCAATATAATTTTAATATGTTTTGGTTTTATTATGTATGTGTTTTTTTCGTTTTATTAAACATAGGTTTTTCACCGAAAATCAAGGTCTCTGTTTTGCACATGTGGAAAAAAAGCTAATTATCAAAATAAATTTTTAAAAAATATTTTTGTGCTGGGTATTGATTTCCTTGATCCATTAAAAAATATAAAATTTAATTTCGATACATACATAAAAAGTTATGTTGTATACAGTCTGCCTATGTCTGAGTTGCAATTGGTTTGACTTCGAAACTCTATTAAGGAAAAAATATTCAATAAAAAAATATGAGACCAAATGAAAGTGCTAGATATCGTAGTTACAAATCTAAATTCAAAAAAATTAGAACTTTATCCTTCATACAAAAACATTTATGTTGTATACGGTGAGCGTCACTTTTTAAAAATGTTGTTTTCTGAAAAAAAATAAAAATCATGGGAGATGGAAAAAGAAGAGCAATCTTATTCCAAATTTTTTTGAAAAAAATATTTTTATAATCTACAGACAAAATGTGATGAGACTCTAGTTTTCATCATCTTTAAATTCCTCACGGTTTAGCCGCTATAAGTGCCCAAATGTGAAGATTTAGTTAAAAATAATAATTTCAGTGTCCAGTTTGGCCAAAAATTGTAAACCACTATTGTGGGATCACCCATGTACCACCTGTAATCATTCTAAACTGTGTTGACATCAATGAAAACATTAATGACAACACCACCAAACACATTCATACTTGCAACAATCTCCCCCTTTCATTGATGGCAACACATGATGTGAAAATCCATCAAAGACATCATACAAACTCTCTTGCTTCTTCTTTCCTTTCTTTTCAGATTAGACAACCTACACAAATTTTCTACACTCTCTTCTCCTTTTAAAATTTTCACTTGACTCTCTCTTCCTAGATCAAAATAGGCTTTTCACATGAATCTCTCTCTCCCCCTTTGACATCAATGGAAAAGAAAAGTTTTGCATGAAACTTCTACCATATAAATCTTTGATCACTCCCTCTTAGGAGTGCACCCACACCTCATACTACAACAATGATACTCTTTACTCCCCTTGGGGAGTAGACCTCAATCATCAGTCCAGACAAATGAAGAATCTGTAGATCCACTAGATTGATGCACCTCCATGTGCACCTAGTTCAAGGAAGGAGGGGTAGTAACCCCTAACTTCTCCTAGAGATACTCGAAAGTATCCTTTAGAAGAGACTTAGTAAATATATTTACAATCTGATCCTTAGTAGATACATATTCAAGCCTGACTTCATTCTCCAACACCTTCTCCCTTAAGAAATGATATTTGATAGATATATGCTTTGTCCTAGAATGCATCACCGAATTCTTTGAAATTTTTATTGCACTTTTATTGCTACAAAAAATAGGGATAGGCTCATCACATATCACACCTATATCCTTCAATGTTTGCTTCATCCAAAGTACCTATTGATAGCAAGATGTTGCTGCAATATACTTTGCTTCTGTAGTGGACAAAGAAACTGAATCATGTTTCTTGCTCAGCCACGAAACCAATCTTCTTCCAAGAAAGAATTCACCACCACTAGTAATCTTTCAGTCATCTATGTAACCAACCCAATATGCATCAGTGTAGGAAGTCAAGGTGAAATCACTATCCTTAGGATACCATAAGCCATAATTAGGAGTCCCCTTTAGATATTTGAATATCCTCTTCATAGTGGTAACATGTGTTTCTTTAGGTTCTGCTTGAAATATGGCAACCAAACATATTACATGTATGATATCTTATCTAGTAGCAGTAAGATATAGGAGTCCACCAATCATAGATCTGTACGTGCTCTAATCAACTTTAGAAGATTCATTATCCTTACTTAGTTTGCATCCGGTTACCATAGGCGAACAAATCGATTTGGAGTCATCCATTCCAAACTTCTTCAATAGTTCTTTAACATACTTAGATTGTGAAATGAATATACCCTTATCAATTTGATTCACTTGAAGTCCAAAGAAGAAATTCAACTCACCAATCATAGACATCCCAAACTCTTTTTGCATCTCATCTGCAAATTTCTTGCACATACCTTCATTTCCTCCAAAGATAATGTCATCAACGTACACAACCACTATCAACATTATTTTACCTTCGACTCTAAAATAGATATTGTTGTATGTGGAGCCTTTGTTGAATCCTTGTTGTGCCAAATATCTATCCAATCTTGCATACCATTCTCTAGGAGCTTGTTTAAGTCCATATAATGTCTTTTTCAACTTGTAGACCATGTCTGGTTTGTCCGATAATTGAAATCCTTCTAGTTGTTCCATGTACACCTCTTCTTCCAATTCTCCATTCAGGAATACAAACTTAACATCCATCTGGTACACATTGAAATCTTTATGAGCAAAAAATTCCAAAAACATTTGAATGGCCTTCATTCTTGCCACCGGGGCAAATATCTCTTCAAAATCTATTCCTTCAACCTGTGAATAACCTTTACATAAAAGTCTTGCTTTATTTCTTACCACTTCACCATCTTCATTCAGCTTATTCCTGAACACCCATTTTGAACAAATTGCATTCTTGTTTACAGGTCTAGGAATCAATTCCCATGTTTGATTCTTCTCTATCTGCTGCAATTCCTCTTTAATTGCTCTAACCCAACTCTCATATTTTCATGCCTCACTCACACAGTCTTAGGTTCTATCTTAGAAAGCAAATACAAATTTACCTCAACCATTTTGCTTCTTGTCTTTACTCCTCTTATATCTCCAATTATTTGTTCCTCTGGATGATTCTTCTATACATACTTTGGAGTCTTAGGATGAGGTTCCAAAATTTCCTCTTCTTCACTTTATTCATCCTCTTCCTTTTCCTCTTCTTGTACTTTTCTACGGATAGGATCATCTGGTTCAACTTCACTTATTTCAACTGGTCTATGCATAGCTTCATCAACTATTACATTTGCACTTTCACCTATTTTCCTTAGTCTTTTATTGAAGCATCTATATGCTTTGTTGTTAGTTGAATATCCAAGGAAAATACCTTCATCACATCTTGCATCAAAATTTACAAGATTCTCATCATCTCTTTTAATGTAACATCTGCTTCCAAACACCTTAAAGTATTTAACAGTAGAAGTCTTACCAGTCCATAGATCATAAGGAGTCTTTGTGTTGTTACCTCTGATCTAAACATTGTTAAGAATGTAAATAGTAGTGTGAATTGCTTCTCTCCAATATACATCAGGAACATTTTCCTCTTTCATCATTTTCCTTGCAACCTCTTGAACAGTTCAGCTCTTCATTTCCACAACTCCATTCTGCTAGGGAGTTCTAGGGGTAGAATAATGCCTCTTTATACCATGCTTTTCAAAAAATGCATTAAACTCACTAGAAGTGAATTCTCCACCTCTATCAAATCTTAAGCATTTTATTCTCAGCTTCACTTCATTCTCTACTCTTTCTTTGAACACTTTGAATCTATCTAGGGCTTGAGCTTTCTCTCTAAGAAAAGTAACACGTGTCATTCTAGAGTAATCATCAATCAAAAGCATAAAATACCTGTCACCATTAAGGCTTCCTATTCTTGTAGGACCATAGAGGTTTGTATGAATCAATTCTAGCATTCTGGTAGATGATTTTTCTTTTCCTTTAAAGTTGCATCTTGTTTGTTTTCCCAACTGACAACTTATGCAAATAGAATTGGTAGACTTTGTTGTTGCAAGTATGGATGTCTTTGGTGGTGTTTTCATTGATGTCAACACAGTTCGGAGTGATTACATATGGTACAAGTATAGTTGAGATATTATGGAAGTGTTGAGAGTGCATGGAGCTATATTTATGAAGTCGCAATGTGTTGATGCCAAGTGCCTTTGAGAAAATTAAGAAATAATGAAGACAAATTGTTAAGTGTGTGTTTTGAGTGTGCTCCAGTAATGTGCTCTGCATTTCTTCCATGTTGATTCTATGACTGTGCAGATCTATATTTTTGTTCATGAGCTTCAATGGATAATATATCCTGAGTTTTAGCTTTTGGATTGATGGAGAGTGAAAGATGTGTTCACCAGTGTGTGAACTCGTTTGACATAACTATTTGTCTATGGACTGGGAGAGATGTTCTTGCTCTGCAATCTTCTGGTGGCTCATTTTAGATCTTGTGGATATAGAAGAAGGTTAATCCTAATGTTTTCTATGTTTTGGCAAACATGCTTGTGGTTTGATGCTCTAGAAGGCTTGTTCCAAAGCTATGGTGTGTTTTTGCTTGGTCTGGTTGGACTGTTGAAGTAAGTTCAATCTATGGAAGTTGTTGCAGTTGTTGTGGATGTTCCTAAAGGTTGGTAAGAGGTGTCCCAATATCTAGTGAAGTGTGTTGGCCGATCCACATGTGATCATCTTGCTGGAGGTGTGCATACTTCAAATATCATTGGTGTTTTCATTATGTTTGGCCAACCTTGTGTCTACATGTTACATTAAGATTAAGCATCATTTAAGGAAGCATGTGATTGATCCAAGATGTATTTTTGGGTCC
Source organism: Sequoiadendron giganteum (assembly GCA_007115665.2). Lineage (NCBI taxonomy): Eukaryota > Viridiplantae > Streptophyta > Pinopsida > Cupressales > Cupressaceae > Sequoiadendron > Sequoiadendron giganteum. The sequence continues at coordinate 244,080,949 of CM021105.1, read as the reverse complement.
TAATTAATTTTTTGTTTGGTCCTCTCTCATTCTCATCCACCACATGAATGTTGAGGAACAGACATAATTTAAATTTCTAAAAAAAGGAATATGTATCTGACCTTAAGAATGTTTCTAAGGTTGAAGGTTGAAGATGGTATAAAAGCAAGTCAAGATCTTGTGAATTATAGCGAGAATAAGAAGAAATCAAGTAAAGTGTGCAAACAAGTGTGAAAATCAAAGTGTGTAAGAGTGAATCAAGGTAGGAGTACTTTGATGTGTTAGATTCCTTAAAGCAGTGAGTTGACGGTATCTACAATCCCTTGATCAAGCTGCGGATGTGTGGAACCTATTGTGGTGGATTCTCTTTTGTATTTATTTTTCTATAGGTAGTGAGCCTCCTTTTGTATAGTGAGCCCTATTTGTAGGCAGTGAGCCTTTGTATCTAGGTAGTGAGCCTTCTAGAAGTGAGCCTTTATTGCATTACTATTATATTGTGAGTTAATCCTCACCATGGTTTTTCCCTCATTGGGATTTCCACATAAATCTGGTGTCTCTGGTGTTTGATTTTAGTTATCTACATTTCATGTTTATACTTAATAATAGATTAAAGTTAAAGTGGAATTGATTAAGGTCAAAAGTAAAAGAATTTGGTAGAACTGATTCACCCCCCGTCTTAGTTGTCTTGTGCATTTCAACAATTCATATCAGAGCTTTGGTTCCTTAGAGAAGAGCTTAATCACTTGAGGTAGATCTGATGGTGCACAAGTTGCAAATGCCTATTTTTGATGGAGCTGACTACAGTGATTGGAAGGAGCAAATGAGAGGTTACTTGATCTCTCTTGGTTTAAAGACTTAGAAAGCTATGGAAACAAAGTATGTTGCACCGGCTAGTGGTCCTTCTTCTACTGATGAGTTTTCTGACTACGAGGAGAATGAAAAAGCAAGGTATGCTATCTTTAGTGCCTTATCTAGAACTAAATGGAAAAAAAGTATCTCCTTGGGCACTGCTTATGAAGTATGGGAAAAATTGAAAGATATCTATGAAGGGAATGCTAGAGTGAAATTTTCAAGGAAGCTAACAACTAAGCGTAGATTTGAGAATTTGACAATGGAAGAAGGTGAAGATATTGCAAGCTACTATTAGAGAGTTGAACTTACAACAAATGAAATAAAAAATCAAGGTGGTACCATGGAAGATGAAGATGTAATAGAGAAGATATTGATGACCCTACTAGAGAATTATAGTGACAAGGTCTCTGCTATTGAAGAATCATATGATCCAAAGACATTTACTAAAGAATAGATATTTGGCACCTTGACTACATTTGAGATGAGGAAATTTGGAAGAGAAAAGGAGAAAGCTGAATTAGCCTTTAAAGAAATGAAGATAGAGGATGATTCAGATAGTGATGCTTTAGAAGAGTTGGAAGCAAAATTTACAAGGAAATTAAAGAAAGGTACCAATAAGTACAAATGTATGTTACCTTTTAAATGTTTCAGTTGTGGAAATATTGGCCACTATGCATCAAGATGTCCAAATAGAGCTGCACACAAGAAGAACAAAGATAATAACTATAAAAATATAAAGGAGAGGAAGTTCAAGAAATTGTATTATGTTAGAGAAGATGCTGGAATTTCTGATGATAAGTCTGATGTTGAGGATGATAAAGATGAATACTTATTCTTAGCCTTGGAGAATAAATAGGTGTCTTCTAACCATGTAATATGTGCAAGGGAATCTAGTCCATAGGATAAGAAAGATGAAATGGAAGGTACTCTGGTTACTGCATTTCATGCTAGACAGGATGAAGACTATTGGGTGATTGATAGTGGATGTTCAGATCACATGACCGAAGATAAGAGTAAGTTTACTAAACTTGAAAAATATGATGGAGGATTAGTTATGTTTGGAGATGATTTTGGTGCTCAGATTGTTGGAAAAGGTACAATTAGTCTTGATGAAAAACATAGTACTGATGATGTTTATTATGTTAAGGGATTAAGGCATAAAATTTTGAGTGTTGGAAAAATGTGTAGCAAAGGCTTTAAGCTTATGTTTCAAGATAACACCTGTGAGATTAGAAAAGGGTCTAGAACTGTGGTGATTGTAGGACAAAGAACTCATGGAAACATCTATCAGCTTAAACATGGTGATGGTCAATGCTTTGTTTCTCAAGTTAATGAAACTTGGTTGTGGCATCAGAGGATGGGACATGTAAAATTTGATAATTTGATTAGGATCAATTCAAGAGAAATTGTTAAAGATCTTCCTAGAATCACAAAGCCTAGCAATTCTATTTGCAGAAGTTGTCAGATGGGTAAACAAACAAAAGGAAGTTTTAAAGGAAATGAACAGTCATCTACCAGAATGTTGGGGTTGATTCATACAAACCTCTATGGTCCTACAAGAACAAGAAGCTTGAATGGTGATAGTTATTTTATGCTTTTGATTGATAATTACTCTAGAATGACATGGATTACTTTTCTTAGAGAGAAAGCTCAAGCCCTAGATAGATTCAAAGTGTTCAAAGCAAGAGTAGAGAATGAAGTGAACCTGAGAATAAAATGTTTAAGATCTGATAGAGGTGGAGAATTCACTTCTGGTGAGTTTAATGCTTTTTGTGAAGAACATGGGATAAAGAGACATTTCTCTACCCCTAGAACCCCTCAGCAGAATGGAGTTGTGGAAAGGAAGAATTGAACTATTCAAGAGGCTACAAGGAAAATGATGAAATAAGAAAATATTCTTGACATATATTGGAGAAAATCAATTCACACTACTATTTACATTCTTAACAGAGTTTAGATAAGAGGTAATGGCACAAAGACTCCCTATGAGATATGGACTGGTAAGACTCCTACTGTTAAATACTTTAAAGTGTTTGGAAGAAAATGTTACATTAAAAGAGATGATGAGAATATTGGAAAGTTTGATTCAAGATGTGATGAAGGAATTTTCCTTGGATATTCAACTAACAACAAAGCATATAGATGCTTCAATAAAAGATTGAGGAAAATAGTTGAAAGTGCAAATGTAAAGGTTGATGAAGCTATGCATAGACCAGTTGAGATAACTGAAGTTTAACTAGATGATCCTATCTACAGACAAGTACAAGAAGAAGAAAAGGAAGGGGAAGAACATAGTGAAGAAGAGGAGACTCGAGAACCTACTAGGACTCCCAAGTATGTATAGAAGAACCATCCAGAGGAACAAATAATTGGAGATATAAGTGAAGGTGTGAAGACAAGAAGCAAAGTGGTTGAGGTAAATTTATGTTAACTTTCTAAGATAGAACCTAATATTGTGAGTGAGGCATGCAAAGATGAGAGTTGGATGAGAGCAATGAAATAGGAAGTGCAATAGATACAGAAGAATCAGACATGGGAATTGGCTCTTAGACCTGTAAACAAGAATGTAATTGGTTCAAAATGGGTGTTCAAGAATAAGTTGAATGAAGATGGTGAAGTAGTAAGGAATAAGGAAAGACTTTTATGTAAAGGGTATTCACAAGTTGAAGGAATAGAATTTGAAGAAACTTTTGCCTCGGTGGAAATAATGGAGGCCATTCAGATGTTTTTGGCATTTTTTGCCTGTAAAGATTTCAAAATGTATTAGATGGATGTTAAGTCTTCATTTATGAATGAAGAATTGGAGGAAGAAGTGTATATGGAGCAACCAGAAGGATTTCAGCTGTCAGACAAACCAGACATGGTTTGAAAATTGAAAAAGGCATTATATGGACTTAAATAGGCTCCCAAAGCTTGGTATGTAAGGTTGGATAGATATTTGACACAACAAGGATTCAACAAAGGCTCCACAGAAAACAATCATTATTTCATTGTTGAAGGTAAAAGAATGTTGATAGTTGTGGTATATGTTGATGACATTATTTTTGGAGAAAATGAAGGTATGTGCAAGAAATTTGTAGATGAGATGCAAAAAGAGTTTGAGATGTCTATGATTGGTGAGTTGAATTTATTCCTTAGACTACAAGTGAATCAAACTAATAAGGGGATATTCATTTCACAATCTAATTATGTCAAAGATTTGTTGAAGAAGTTTGGAATGGATGATTCCAAATTGGTTTGTACCCCTATGGTAACCAGATGCAAGCTAAGTAAGGATGATGAATCTTCTAAGGTTGATCAGAGCATGTACAGATCTATGATTGGTGGACTGCTATATCTTACTACTACTAGACAAGATATCATGCATGTAGTATGTTTGGTTGCAACATTTCAAGTAGAACCTAAGGGGACACATGTTATAGCTATAAAGAGGATATTCAAATATCTAAAGGGTACTTCAGATTATGGCTTATGGTACCCTAAGGATATTGATTTCACCTTGAATGCCTACACTGATGTTGGTTGGGCTGGCTATGTAGATGACCGGAAGAATACAAGTGGTGGTGCATTCCTCCTTGGAGGAAGATTGGTTTCATGGTTGAGTAAGAAACATGATTCAATTTCTTTATCCACTACATAAGCTAAATATATTGCAACAATATCTTGCTGTACATAGGTACTTTAGATGAAGAAAACTTTGAAGGACATTGGTGTGATATGTGATGAGCATATCCCTATCTTTTGTGACAATACAAGTCCAATAAACATTTCAAAGAATTTGGTGATTCATTCTAAGAAAAAGCATATATCTCTATCAAGTATAATTTCTTGACGGAGAAAGTGTTGCAGAGTGAAGTTAGACTTTAATATGTACCTACCAAGGAACAAATTGTTGACATATTCACTAAGGCCCTTCTGAAGGATACTTTTGAGTATCTCAGGGGGAAGTAGAGAGTTTCTAGTTTGGACTGATGATTGTGGTCTACTCCTCAAGGGGAGTAGAGATTTTCATTGTTGTAGTATGAGATGTGGGTGTACTCCTAAGGGGGAGTAATCAGAGTGTTTTATGGTAGAACTTTTCTTTGCCATTGATGTCAAAGGGGGAGAGAAATTCACGTGAAAAAGATGAAAGGGAGAGAAAATATTGTAAGGAGAAGAGAGTGCAAAAATTTTGTCCAAGTTGTCTAATCTGAAAAAAAAGGAGAAAAGAAGTAGGAGAGTGTGTATTTTGTCTTTGATGGTTTTTTCACATCATGTGTTGCCATCAATGACAAAGGGGGAGATGATTGCAAGTATGGATGTGTTTGGTTGTGTTGTCATTAACTTTTTCATTGATATCAACACAATTCAGAGTGATTGAAAATGGTACAAGTATAGTTGAGATACTGTGGAAGTGTTGAGAGTACATCGAGCTATATTTATGAAGTTGCAATGTGTTGATGCGAATTTATTTTGAGAAAATTAAGAAATAATGAAGACAGTGTTAAGTGTGTGTTTTGAGTGTGCTCCAATAATGTGCTCTCCATTTCTTCTATGTTGATCCTATGCCTATGCAGATCTATAGTTGTTTTCATGAGCCTCAATGGATAATATATCCTGAGTTATAGCTTATGGATCGATGGAGAGTGAAAGATGTGTTCATCGGTGTGTGAACCCATTTGACAAAACTATTTGTCTATTGATTGGGAGAGACATTCTTGCTCCACAGTCTTCTGGTGGTTCGTTTCATATCTTGCGGATCTGGAAGAAGGTTAATCCTAATCTTTTCTATGTTCTGGAAAATGTTCTTATGGTTTGATGCTTTGGAACGCTTGTTCCAGAGCTATGGTGTGTTTTTGTTCGGTTCGATTGGACTATTGAAGTTGTTATAGTTGTTGTAAATGTTCCTAAAGGTTTCTAAGATGTGTCCCAGTATCTGGTGAAGCATGTTGGGTGATCCACATGTGATCATCTTGCTGGAGATGCACGTACTTCAAAGAGCATTTGTGTTTTCATTGGGTTTGGCTGACCTGGTGTCTATACGATACATCAATATTAAGCATCATTTAAGGAAGTGTGATTGATCCAAAATGTTGTTTTGGGTCCTAATTAAGTTTTTGTTTGGTCCTGTCTCATTCTTATCCACTGTGGGAATGTTGAGTAGCTAGCCTAATTTGAATTTGTAAAAGAAGGAATATGTAGCCTACCTTAAAAATGTTTCTAAGGTTGAAGGTTGAAGATGGTATAAAATCAAGTCAAGATCTTGCGAATTGTAGGGAGAAGAAGAAGAAAGCAAGTAAAGTGTGTGAACAAGTGTGAAAAGTAGAGAGTGTAAGAGTGAATCAAGGAAGTAGTACTTTGATGTGTTAGATTCATGAAAGTAGTGAGCTGACGGTATCTACAGTCCCTTGATCAAGTTGCAGATGTGTGGAAACTATTGTGGTGGATTCTCTTTTGTATTTCTTTGTCTTTAGGAAGTGAGCCTCCTTCTGGACAATGATTCCTATCTATAGGCAATGACCCTTTATATCTGAGTAGTGAGCCCTCTGGCAGTGAACCTTTATTGCATTACTATTATATTGTGAGTTAATCCTCACCGTGGTTTTTCCCTCATTAGGTTTTCCACATAAATATGGTGTCTTTGTTGTTTTCTTTTTGTTATCTAAATTTCATGTTTATACTTAATAAAATATTAAAGTTAAAGTGAATTGATTAAGGTTAGAATTAAAAGAATTTGGTACAACTCATTCACCCCCCCTCTTAGTTGTCTTGTGCATTTCAACATTTGTGATTCTAGGTAGATCCCTGTCAACTTCCCTTGAACTTATCCTAATCATATCGTCAAAGTTTACATGTCCCATCCTTCGCTGCCATAGCTAGCTTTCATTAATTTGTGAAACAAAGCACTGACCATCACCACTCTTAAGCTGATAGATGTTTCCATGAGTTCTTCCTGCAACCACCATAGTTTCAGACCCTTTTCTAATCTCACATGTGTTATCTTGAAAAAAAAACATAAATCCTTTGCTACACATTTTTCCAACACTTAAAATATTATTCCTTAAGCCCTTGACATAATTGTGAACCCCAATCCTATTCCTACACAAACACAACAAAAAAACACATAGTTAGGTTCATATGCAAGATAAAACAAGGATTACCCATGAAATCCATTTAAAATGCTCAAAATAGGAAAAACAAGAACAAAACATGAAAAGCTAAAGCAATCCTAATTAAGCATGCAAACCCTTGATCCCATGGGGAATTGGTGCCAATTGGTGTGTTGATATTGGCCCTTTCCCAACTCCTTTATAAGCTTTGATGATTTGATGGAGATTGATCCAGTTGATGGTGAAGAACAATGTGATTCCTTGAGAAAACCTATAAATAACCTAGCTATGGTGATGAGAAATGCTCAAGAAATGCTATGACATTGCTCTAAATATGAAAGTTAGTAACTTTGCTCTACGTGTGGATGATAGAATGAGAGGAAGAGTCTTTCATTTATAGATTTCCAAATTGGAAGAATGAGGGATTTGGATGAATGTGGGATAAAAGACCAACCAATGAGAAGAGGCCACTTTTCCACATGTGATTGGAGGAGGAATGAGCACATTTTGGTCAATGTGCATGATAAATGCTATGAGATTCAAATTTGAAATTTGAATGTGATATGTTGGAGGGAGAAAGAAATGGAGTTAATGTCACTTGGCTCAAGGCTAAGGACATTTAAGAGGCCTTAAATGCCTTGTTGGAAGGACCAAATCCAATTTGAATTTGAATTCAAATTTGAGGGAATATTCCCTTTTTATGCCATGTTGAGAGAAAATAGAGATTTAATAAATCAAAGTAATTGATTTATTGTGCAAGTGGTAAAAGCTAGAGGATGGGACATATATTAGGATTAAATTAACCAAAGGTTAGTTAATTTAATGGGAGATTAGGAGATGTGACAATTTTGACTTGAATTTATGAGATAATTTAAATCAAGAATTGAGAAGAAAGATTTAATCAAATAAATGATTTGATTTATTTAACTAAAGGGGATAATGTTAGATTAAATTAAATAAGGTTTAATTTATTCAATTTAATAAGAAGACTTTAGAGACTTGATTTAAATAAAATGAATTATTTAAATAAACAAAGATAGAGGGTTAATTAAATTAAATTGATTAATTTAATCAGCAGAGGAGAAAGACATAATTCAATAAATAATGATTTTTTTAATTAAGTGATGAAAGGTGTTGATAAGGTGAGAGTATGATTCAGGACAAATCAATGTTACTAGGATCAGGATCAGGTGCATGTATATTTTCCATGTTTACAATAATATAAATCATTAATACTATTTTTTCCATCAAGAATAGTTGTTCCTTTTCCAACAATCTTAGCACCAGAATCATCTCCATATATAACTAATCATCCATCATACTTTTCAAGTTTAGTGAACTTACTTTTGTCTCTGGTTATATGATTTGAACATCCACTATCAATTACCTAATAGTATTCATCCTTTCTAGCATGAAAGGAAGTAACTAGAGTAGCTTCCATCTCATCCTTCTTGTTCTCTAGACTAGATTCCCTTGCACATCTTCCTTGGTTAGTAGACACTAATTTATTCTCCAAGGCTAGAAACAAGAATTCATCTTTATTATCTTCAAAATCAGACTCGTCATCGGAAATTCTAACATCTGTTCTAACATAATACAATTTCTTGAACTTTCTATCCTTTTTGTCTTTATAATTATTATCTATGTTCTTCTTGTGTAGCTCTATTTGGACATCTTGATGCATAGTGGCCAATGTTTCCACAACTGAAACATTTAAAAGGTAACATACCTTTGTACTTACTGGTACCTTTCTTCAATTTCCTTGTAAAGTTTACTTGCAACTCTTCTAAACCATCACTATCCTGATCATCCTATATCTTAATTGCTTTGAAGGTTGTTTCATCTTTCCCCTTTTCTCTTCCAAACTTCCTCATCTCAAATGTAGTCAAGGTGCCAAATAGATGTTCTTTTGTAAATGTCTTTGGATCATATGATTCTTCAATAGCAGAGACCTTGTCACTGTAACACTCCAATAGGGTCATCAAGATTTTTTTATTGCATCTTCATCTTCCATGGTGCCACCTTGATTTTTGATTTCATTTGCTATAAGTTCATCTCTCTGATAGTAGCTTACAATGTCTTCACCTTCTTCCATTTTTAAGTTCTCAAATCTATACTTTGCTGTTAGCTTCCTTGATAATTTGACTCTATCATTTCCTTCATAGATATCTTTCAACTTTTCCCATACTTCATTAGTAGTTCCTAAAGAGATAACTTTTGTTCGTTCAGTTCTAGATAAGGCACTAAAGATAGCATACCTTTCTTTTTCATTCTCCTCATAGGAAAAAATCTCATCTGTAGAAGAAGGACCACTAGCCGGTTCAACATACTTTCTCTCAACAACTTTCCAAGTCTTAAAACCAAGACAAATCAGGTAACCTCTCATCTACTCCTTCTAGTCACTATAGTCAGCTCCATAAAAAATGGGGATTTGCAACTTGTGTGCCATTTGATCTACCTCAAGCGGTTAAGCTCTTCTCCGAGGAACCAAAGCTCTAATACTAGTTTTTGAAATGCACAAGACAACTAAGAGGGGGGGCGTGAATCAGTCATATCAAATTACTTTTACTTCTGACCTTAATCAATTACACTTTAACTTTAATTTGTTATTAAGTATAAACATGAAATTCAGATAATAGAAAGCAAACACTAGATACTCTAGATTTACATGGAAATCCCAATGAGGGAAAAAACCATGGTGAGCATTAACTCACAATATAATAGTAATACAATACCAGATACAAAGGCTCACTGCTAGAGGGCTCACTACCCAGAAAGGACTCAATATCCAAATACAAAGGCTCACTACCTATAGATAGGACACACTATCCAAAAGGAGGCTCACTACCTACAAACAAAGAAATACAATAGAAAATACACCACAAGAGGTTCCATACATTTGAAGCTTAATCAAAGGATTGTAGACACCATAAACTCACTACTTTCAGGAATCTAACACATCAAAGTACTATTGCCTTAACTCACTTTCACACACTATGATTTTCACACTTGTTTTGGACACTTCAAAGTCCATCCAAAACCCTCTCAATTCACAACATCTTGACTTGCCTTTATACCATCTTCGATATTGAAAACTTTCTCCAAGGTCAGCTACACATTCTTCTTTTTACAAATTCAAATCAAGTTGATGACTCAACATTCCTGCAGTGGATAAGAATGAGAGTGGACCAAATAAAAACTTAGTTAGGACCCAAACAACATCTTGGTTCAATCACACATTTCCTTAAATGATGCTTAATCTCCTATAACATGTAAACACTAGGTCAACCAAACCTAATGAAAACACCAATGAACATTGAAGTACGCACATCCACAACAAGATGATCAGACGTGGATCACACAACACACTTCACCAGAGACTATAAAAACTGTTAGAAACCTTGAGATACATCCACAAAAATTGTAACAACTTCCATACACCGAACTCTTTCCAATAGTCCAATCGGACCATGTAGACACAAACAGAAGCTCTGGAGCAAGTCTTTCGGAGCACCAAACCACAAGCATGTTTTCCAAACAATAGGGAATATAAATATTAACCTTCTTCCAAATCTGTAAGATCTGAGACAAACCACTAGAAGACTATGGAGCAAAGACATCTCTCCTAGTCCACAGACAAATAGTTCTGCCAAATCGATGAACACATCTTTCACTCTACATCAATCCAAAAGCTAAAACTCAAGATATATTATCTAATGAAGCCCATAAACAATACTACATATCCACATAGGCATAGGATCAACATAGAAGAAATGTAGAGCACATTATCAGAGCACACTCAGAACACACACATAACACTTTCTTCATTATTTATTAATTTTCACAAAAGCACTTGACATCAATACATCTACAACACCATAAATATAGCTCTGTGTACTCTCAACACTTCCACAGTATCTCAACTATACATGTACCACTTGCAATCATTCTGAATTGTGTTGAAATCAATGACAACACCACCAAACACATTCATACTTGCAACAATAAGTTTATGAATATTCTAGTTGAATAAACTGATATCTTGAATGTTATGAAGCTTGAAACAATATGCTTAGAGTAGAATATGAGATATCATTTTAATCCAAGTGAATTTTTTGAATTGTCATGCACTGCGATGCATAAATGATATTGTTATGATTTCAAAGAAAATATTTGAATTACTATCCAAGTGATTATAGACATCGTGGATTAATGTTGTGGAACTAAAATTGATATTGTTTTGAATTGTAACAACATACTATTTGAATTTTAGAAAGGAAAAGGTGAACAATGATTATGCTTATATGTATATTAATGTGGTGAACATGTATGTGTATTATGCTTCATCGTATTTATGTGCTTTGATTTAATCGCATTGACTGTTGGACTAATGTTTATATGGAGTGTGTAGGTTAACCTTCCATAGTCATAGAAACTAGAGGCAACCAAAAATACCCCTGTGTTTACCGTGTGAAGCCTTACTAAGCCTGTATGGAGGGGCTAGAGTCTTATGTTGTTTTTGTAAATTGTATTGTGTCTTGTGACATGCTTGTTGTGGGTTAAGGGTTTAAATGTTTGGATTGTTTGAAGTTAAATGTGACCTTTAAATGTGAAATTTGGTTCCTTTGTTTAATGCAATTTTAAAGGAGAAAATATGTCTTAGTTTTGGTTAATTTATTCTTTTAAGGGACCTTAGGCATATGACCTAAGGGTTTGGGGTCAATTTTAGGCCATACCCTTGGCCATGCTTCATTTATGACCCCTCTTAAATGGGTTGGAAGAGGGGTGACGAATTTGGGGTGAGGGTATAGATTTGACCCATCCCCATCCCAATTAGTGTCCCAATACCATTTATGAGAAGGGATGAGAGGAATGGGAGTCCATGTGTACACCATGCCTCTTAAATGCAAAAGAGGACATGGTTGTTGTAGAGTTTTCTTGATGAGGAGTTTTTATTTTTGCTATGTTTTGGGGGAGTTTTTGCTAAGTGTGGAGAAGTTGTTGGAAGAGCTTGAAGGAGTTGGAAGGGAATTGGGAAATCAAGCAACAAGTTATAATTGAAGTTTTGAGGTAGGATCCTCATCCTCATACTTTGTTATGAATGTATGTGTGTTGAATTAGTGTAGTGATGTGTTATTTCTTGTTGTGTGCAAGTGCATTGATTGTGGGTTCATATTTTTGGGTTGGTTCCCCAGTTTTGGCTTTGAGAAACCCATGTGGGGATGGAGGAAGAGTGATCCCCATGAGGGGCTTATGCTCAATTGTAAAAATATTGTGTTTCAATTGTGGAAGTAATGGGTATGAGTACCCTTTTTTTGTAGATTGGAAAGGTTTGGGAGAATGAATGAATTAAGGAGGTCGTTGGTTGAAACTTTTAAATGAAGTAGTTAATAATAAACTCCCCCCATGGTTGTGATCCTCTTAGCTCTCCCCATAAAACCATCAGTTGGTTTTTGTGGTGTGTTTACACCTTGCCTAACTTAGTGTATTGTATTGTGTTAAGTATTTTTGAAATTATTTTTATGTTGGGAGGGGTTGTTTGTTTGTAACTTGGTCTTTTTGGTAGCCTCCTAGCTCGAGGGTGGCTAGTTTTCCATCCTACGGTTGGGTGGTGAGCACCCCATAGGCTTGTAAAAGTTTTGTTTCTATGTGCAGGTTGAAAATTAGGGAAAAATTGCAAGTTTGGAAGGATAATATTTTTTGTGGATATATGCACAAGACATGTAGAGTTGAAGATTTCAAGATTTAAGCATTCTTTCTCATTTTTGTGCCATGAGTTATGTAGTATTCTATTTAAGCAACTGAAAATACTGTAATTGTAAATTGTAAGGAAAATAAAGACCTTATCATTAGACATAGTCTATGTATATACTATTGTTTTCAAGTTTTTCTTAAATGTAATAACTGGAAGATAGTCCTAAGGTTTTTCATTTCAAAGTAAATCTGGTTTTTGATATTTAAATATATGTTAAAATTCATTCTAGAAATTGTATTATTGTTTTCATGCAAACTTGCAGTTAGAGGAAACCATATGAAATAGTCTATTTATTTTTTTATGAATGAAAATAGATGTTTGTAACTTGATTTAATCTGCTAGGATACAAATGATATATTTCTTTTGTTTTGTGTCAACAATAAGTATTAAATTTTTGGTTTAGATTGTTTTTTGTATATGTAATGAAAGAAATTATAATTTTAGTATGCTATTATGTTCATCATTTGTATAAATTATTTACAGAAGTTAGATAGTGGTTGCTAGTAAAATTATCTACTAGGAAAGGATATATCATATCATAATTTCCTTTCCTATTACCTTATATAGTCATTGAAAGGTCTTTTATACAAACTTCTATGTAAATGTTAGTATATTCTTGTTCTGGAAAGAAAAATTATATAGTTACAACTATATGGAGAAATAGCTACATATATAGTTGCAGGTAAATGTTAGAGAAATTGCTAAAGGTAAACATTGGTAAATAAAACTAGTATAGTAAGAAATCATTGCCGTTTTAGTATTATTTTGTTTCAACTAAACAAATGGTTAAAGAAAAAAAAAATTGATATTACCAAATCTCAGCGCAAAGCCTCACAATTTAAGGGGATAAAATAAAATACCAACTACAATTTATTTTCTTGAGTTAAAAAGAAAATTTAGAAAGTATTGTGGTTTTGACGTAATAGATTCATTATAAGGTAAGCTTAAATACAAAATATATTTTTTTTCCCCCTTACAAGTTTAGCATTTCCTTTCATTGTAAGGCAGGTAATCTCTCTTAACCCAGTATTATCTCCCTCTTTATTTGGGTCATAATCTTCGATTGTAGCTAGATCAAGTTGCACAGTGAAATTTGACACACAAAGGAGGGGCGATTAAGATTTTATAATAGTTTAAATGTAAAAAAAGAATAGGTTGAAAATGAAATTAGTAGGCATGTATGCCTTAGAGGAGTTGTGGCCTCCTCAAGGCATGCATCCTAGTAGGATTCACAACCTCTCCATAGGTTAGTTTTCCTTAGGGATAGGTCGTGGGCCTTGTTCCTTGCATTTTATTTATAAAAAACGAGAAACATACATACATTCTAAAGTATAAAACACATTATTATCTTTGCCTACTCTTAAACTTGCAATGGTTGCACCCTTGTAAATCAAAAAAACCAAAATGAAATATGCTCAAATCCAAGATCCTGCCCTGATCTCACCATTCTCCAAGATATGGCATCATGAGAGTTATGTCCTATAGTAGCCATATTTTAGATCATCAGAAGAGAAAAACAATCATCAAGCTAATCCCTAGGAATTTGGAAGCATCATTGACAATTGCAATACGGTATGGCTAGGGTGTCGTGAAGACTGGGATAAGGATTAGGGTGAAATCAATTTTATCGTTAATTCTTTTTTTCTCAACTAATTTTTTTAAGCGCCATAGTTAGACTCTTCTAAAATGGATGCTAGTATAGTATCAAATCGATTGTAAAATATGGAGTAGTTGAGGATAGATTATTATCATAAAGTGGTGTTGGTCTAGCCATTGCTAAAGTATGGCACAATAATATTATTTTAAATGGAACTCAAATGTGTTTTAGTCCAACACAACTCTTAAAATAGATATAAAGATTTGTCACTGTAGAAAAATGTTGTGCTAAGAAACTTAGTCAAGTGGAAGAAAATATCTAATTTATCATGGCAATTGTTTTCAAATAATTCTTCACGATTTGGTTAGCTATATGATATTTAAATCAAAATGTATCCTATTTAATAATCACATATTCCTATGTACCTACTATTTAGGTTAATAAGTGTGTGAAGATAAATGTTTTTTACTATATTAGCAAGGAAGGGCCCTGATCCTGAACAAAATGAAAAAAACAAAGCCAAATAACTCAACAAAATAGACTGGCCAAGCACAACCAACCAGAGAGAAACAACAAGACAAGAACCACAAAACCAACCAGTAGCAAGGAGGGAGCTACCAACAAAAGGCCAGTGAGGAACAATAGCCAAAAAGAAATTGTTCAATTAATAGAGTTTGAACCCAACAAATCCTCTAAGTGCATTTTAAACAAAACCACGACCTTCTTAGAATTACGATTCTTCTTCCTATGCACAGTTTTCCAAAAAGAATGAGAAATCGAAATTGAGAAATTTTGATAAAAAAGGGTACACTCCCTTCCAAAGTTGCAAACAGGAAAAACAAGTAATACTTGAGGTGAAGCATCTAAAACCAAACTTGAAGCAACAAGATCTACAACATCATTTTCCAAACTAGGAGCAATAGGAGCCTCAGGGGAGGTAGCAAACACAACATTAGGAGCAACCATGTCTTGAGACCACACAATAGTGTAATGCCCAAAATTTTACATTAAAATACAGTTAAAGGAAAAACAAAAATTTCAAATTTCAATTACAACACATGACTAACTCACACAATTTTGTTCCTAAAGCACAAAATTCATAAAAGGCATTGTAACATGGTGTTTTTCTTCACCTCTTGCACCTCTAGGGTTTTACACCTAAAGGAAAAGGGACAAAGATCAATGCTACATTCAGGAACAAACCCTAGAGATTCCAATGCAATAGAGATTGGAATCTATCAATGGAGATTGTTCTTAAGGCTAGAAGTTGATAAAGAAGATAAACTATGCATGCAAAAATAAAGAAATGTAAAGTGTTTGAAAACACAATGTGATATGCAAACCTATACTAAATGACCTACAAATGACTTTGAAACAAAACATAAAACTATGAAATAGAAGGTGTGCACCTAGAAATATGTTGCAGACTGGAATGAGGACTAGAAATGTTGTTGAATTTAGAATTTTAGCCTGTTAGGACACTTACACCATTCTGGGTGACTTAGCCCCAGATCTGGAAAACTTCACCGAAGCCCGTTTTAGCCAAAAGGGTGTCTAAATCTATAGAAAACTCCAGAAAACATGTGCAATGGGACTAAGTCACCATTCTTGGGGACTTAGTCCACTTTGGCTTTTCTGAAATTTGGAAAGTGGAAACGGAAGCCCTTAGTCTACACTTTCTTCTCCTCCAGGTATCCAGATCTGAAACTCTTCTTTTCGGCACTATAAGTGACTTTTTGTTGATGTTTTTCCCTATTCAACAAGGAGATGTCTTCAAAAAGTTTGCAATCTATCCTTGAATGATTTCCAAGCCTTCAAAGTACCTAAATCTCCAAACACACAAAGAGAGAAAGAGAAGTGTTGAATGTTAGTGCATGGGGGCTTGCCTTAGTCAAACCCCTTTTTAGGTAATTAAAAAAAAATGATGAAATAAGATAATGAAGCATGAAATAATGGAGTTACAAACTTTCCATGATGATTGATCTTGAATTTTTGCAATAATGGTTGAAGAATCTTCCCTTGAATGCTTCTTGATGACCTAGAATTCTAAAACCCTAGCTTGCTTGAGAAGAATGATGAATGATGAAGAGAGAAGGATGTGGAAGAATAAGACTTAAGGCTCAAGGTCCCCAAAATGAATGGAAAACTTCATATTTATACACAACTTATGCCTTAATTCCTGAAAATACCTCATCACAGGTCGAACCTAGGTCTTAGAGAATAAAAACCCACCAATATTTTGAAATGATTTTGATTTTTGAGCCAAATGGGACTAAGTCACCCAAGGTGGTGACTTGGTCCCACTTAGGCATTTTAAGTGGGTGTCAGGGATTAAGATGTATTAAATGATGTTTATTGGGTTTATTCTCAAAAAGACACTTAAATATGACGTGTAAGTGTATAATGGGGCCATTTAAGGCATAAGAAAGGTGTAATTATTGATGACAAGCCTAGAAAAGTGTGAGGGTTTTTTACAAATCCTTACAACACTTTGAAATAAGGCTTGGTAAGTGATAAGAGGAGGTTTTTTTGATGAATTATAATGAAAGGTTCCTAAAAGAGTGTGAAAGTGGGTTAGATAACTTCACAAAACCTTTACAAGAAACCATAGAATTCTTATTGATTTGCAAGGGTCCAAGACCTAATGTGAATGTGTTGGCCACATTAGAACATTAGATCTAGGAAAAACTAGGTCAAAATCCACAAGAAATACCCAAATGAGTGTGGAAATGTCCAAAGGTAGATTTTCTACATTACATTTAGCCCCCACTTTAGTGAGAGGATGAACTTGCTTCAAACTCACAATAAAGTAGACATTCAAGAGGGGTCCAATCGTACCAATGCAGATGGAAAAGGATGAAAAAGATCAAAGGTGGTGGTCAAGCCCTCAGGATCCAAGATCCTGAGTCAAACCAACATAAGTGCAAAAGGACACACACAAGGGTGAATGATTTACAACAAAAGAAGATACACGATCATGAAATGACAAGAAGTAAAGGTAAGAAGAAGAATAGGAAAAATTATAAAGGTGGATAAAGTTTCGACCATTTGTCTAGCTCATTGTGGATCAGATCTAGGTTGTTTGTCCAAAAATGTATACTCATTCTGAGGTGATGAAACTTTTAGTTGTCTGTCAGGTGGGAAGGCCAAAAAGGTGAGAAACATACACTCATGGCTGGTATGTACTCACACACACACAGGTGGGTATGGGGAAAGTCATGCCGCTGGTTGGGCTTTCCGCTCAAACCATACCAAAGTTATACTTCTTGATAACTTTAATAAGGCGCCACAAAAGAATATGTTTTTGTAAATGATGGTGTAAGGAATGTTCAAAGAGATTTTGGTTAGTTTGTGCAAGGTCTCATCTTAGGGAAGATTATGTTTAATGTCTCCAAGAGAGGAAAAAGAGAAAAAGGTCTCATATTTTTTCCAAGAGAGGACAAGTGCAATGTCTCATCCTAAGCAACATTGTACCTAATGTTTCCAAGAGAGGGAATCACAAGAAGAAAGAAAATCGTGTAATGAAATTTTTGTGTTGGTGTATGCCCCCACTTTAAAGTGGCTGATAACACCATTACTGTGAGCAATTGCTTTAAATTAGAAAAAGACACAGGAGCTTATTCAGAAAGCCATTTGCTAAGTCATATGTTTCCAAATGAAGCGATGTCTTGGAAAAGATAGTATGTCACATGCAAGTCAACTTAAGACATGACATCCACGTCCCAAGCTTGCTTTTATTTGTTCATGAAAGGTTAATGACTAGCCAAAAGAGATAACCACAAGTGACATATGAGGACAAGGCTACCTAACCCCTTGCCCCCACTTAGTGCAGGACAAGAGTGAGTTGAAAGGATTGATGAAATGCATCATAGAGTGAAAATCAGTATCAATTAGAGGAATGAGGTGCCCACACGTAAGGAAGAATACCAAACTCCTTAAGATGCTGGATTTTACTACTTATAGCCTTACATTCATTAGTAGAATGACCATGGACTCTGTGATAGGTGTAAAAGGAATTCTTGTAATAGAATTTCTTTTGAGTTCATGGAGGAAGGGATATTGAGTGATCTTGGAGGTGTCTTGAAAAGATACCCTCTTGATCGAAGGTAGAAGAGGTTCCTTTATCTTGTGACAAAGATGTGTCTCATGTAGTATAGGATGCCATACCTACGCAAGGCGCTATAGATTGTGAGATTTTGTACGCTCCTTTAGAGGAGTGTGTAAACTCCAAATCATTAGTGTTTTGTGAGATGCCATTGATGTTAAGAAAAGTTTTGTTTGGTTGTTTTGAGTGTTGCAAAGGATCACTTTAAAGACTAGTGTCTAGCAATTTAGGATGCACTAGTGTTAAGGTTGGTTTGGAGGAATCGTGTACAATGGTGTTGATGTCTATTGATGGCTTGGTGATTTCAAACAAAGGAAAATAACCAAGACCATTAGTTGTTGTTTGCATGTTACGATTGATGGGGACACAGATACTTTTTCTCTAGAACCACATCCTTTGCCACTATATCCAAGTTGTGTCATAATCTCATAACCTTTTCCATAAATCTTTTCCATTGCTTTTGGATTGGGTGAGTGTTCATGATTGGAGGTGGTTGTATAAGTTGCATTGTTATCTAAAGTGGTTGAGTTGGATGCTTATGAAGGATATGCCAAGTGTTGTGTTGACAAGACCGTTGTTCCCTTTTTAGAGTCTGTATTTATGATATCGTATTCTCCCATGAATGTTGTTTAAAAATTCAATGATCCCAAATCATCGATTGATATTGTTGTGAAGGTTTTAGGACATGTAGATTTTGGTTGGTCTTGCATGGTTTCAACTTGTTTCGTTGGTGTTGATGTGTTCAAGGGATTGTCTCTATTTTTCTCAAGTTGTAAGACACTATTCAGCTCAGGATCAGCATCAAGTGTGTGCACTTGATTGTTGTAGATGTATTCCATTTTATGATGGAGAGTAGAAGGCACCCCATTCATTTCATGAATTTATGGTCTCTCTAAGAGAAGATTATATGAAATTTCATGAGGCATAACGTGGATCAGTGTTTCCAATGTGGCCTTCCCAACTATAAGAGGTAAAGTAACCACACCAAGCGGTTGCTTGGTGATATTGTCAAAATCCTCTAATAGATAAAGAATCAGGTTGAATGTTTGATTGATCATTGTCAAGCCTATCTAGAAGGCTCAAACTATAGACATTAAGGGCTGAGCTAGTATCTACAAGACTTTTCTTGATCCCTTTTATTTTGTATTGAGATATGATTATGAAAGCTTCATTTTTTTTTGCACCTCCAAAGGAGGGAGCTCACTTTGGTGAAAAAAAATATCAACATTGATTCCTTGAATTATAGATGCTATTTGATTTGGTTGCACATTAGAAGGGATAGAAACTTGTTGCAATTTAGCTTGAATAAGGTCCCATAATGATATATTGGCAGGAGTGTTCCTTAGTTGTTCAACAAGATCATACTCCTTAGGAGATAATTGAAGAGAACTAGGCAAGATGGGATTAGGTAAAGGTAATGTTGTGGGGGTTGATTATTGTGGTTGCAGATTATTTTGAGTGTTATGTGTATGAGAAATGGTATTATAAATTAGTTGTTGTGAAACATTATTCTTAGGTGGGTAGAGGATGAGTTCGGGTTTGTTTTGGAATTGAAAACGTGTTTGAAGGTGGGTAAAGGATAAGTTGAGGTTGAATAATATTAACATCTCTGAGTGAGTGAGAGGCTAATGTTGGCTCTTTAGCTTTATCTAAGGATACAATATTATTATTGTCATTGTTATCCTTATTGTGTATCATGATATCCTCCCTAGAAGGAAGGGTTTTAGGAGAACTACAAACCAACTGCTCTTGACAATCAAAGTTTGGTTCTTCTAAAATGACTTCATCACAAGTAGGGGAATGATAAATGGTTGAACTTTCTTGCTTAGTAAGGGTTACTTTAGGTGAAGGAGGACAACTAAGATACTCATGGCCTTCATTAATTGTGGTTTCTAACAGCAAAGTATCTTCTTCACAATGATGAGAGATACTAGAAGAGGAGAAATGTTATTGTCATGTTAATTAATGTCTTGTCCATTAAGATATGTAAGAGGATAGAAAAAACCAGGATTCTCAAAAATCTCATTGATTGGTTCTTCTAACACCAAAATATCTTCATCACCAAGAGGAGAGATATTAGGAGAAGAATAAATATGATCATTAGGAATGTCCAAGGTTGTATCCTCTTTCACTAAAACACTCTCATAGGGAGAGGGTAGCAATTTTTTCTTAGTTTGTCTAAATATGTAAGATAATAACATTGTTTGAACAAAAATGAAAAGCACTTGTAACCATTTCATGCAATGTTTCACCAATATAAACAATGTATATCCAAAGAGACAAAACATTTTTATCCAATATATGCAAAGTTTTAAGAATGCGAACAATGTATATGCAAGAATGAAAAGCACTTTTATCAAACTTATGCAAAGTTTTAGGAATAGAAAAATTGTGTATGAAAAAGTGAAAAGTACTTTTATCCATGTGAGGCAAAGTTTTACAAATGTGAGCATTTTTAGATCTAATGATGAAATGATTTCAAGAATGACTACCCTAAATTGATGTTTTTGAGCTAGATGCATAAAACAGACATTCCTGAAAATTTCCAGATTTATAGTATATGATACTAGGAGGTTGAGGAAGCATAAAAATGAGGTTTCTGATCCTGTAACAAATAGTTAAAAATTTGGACTAGGACTAAGTCGCCTAGAATGGAAAACGAGTCCTAGTTAGGGTTTTTTCACAATTTTCAAAAAAATTCAACTAGTTTTGATGGTTTTGATGTTGGATGACTGGAAGAGGAAAGGTAAATGCAGATTTTATATGATTGTTAATGATTGGAGATGCAAAAATGCAAATTATATGCACTTTCTTGCATGCAAAAATTGAAACCCTAGAATGCAACTCATCTAATTCTTCAAATGAAATGCAAGCTAATTCTAGGAGGATGAAGGACTCTAAATTAGAAAGGAAGGTATTCAAAAAGCGGGCTCACCAAAATGTAACATGGGGTTTTGTGCCGCTTGCACCTCTAGGGTTTTGTACCTAAAGGAAAAGGGACAACTATCAATGCTACAATCAAGAACAAACCCTAGAGATCCCAATGCAATATAGATTGGGATATATCAAGGGAGATTGTTCTTAGGGATGTAATTTGATAATGAAGATAAACTATAGATGCAAAACTAAAGCAATGTAAAGTGTTTGAAAACACAATGTGATATGCAAACCTACACTAAATGACCTAGAAATGCCTATGAAACAAAATAGAAAACTATGAAATAGGTGTACACCTAGAAATATGTTGCAGATTGGAATGAGGACTGGAAATGCTACTTAATCTAGAATTTTAGCCTGTTGGGGCACTTATCCCATTCTGGGTGACTTAGTTCCAGATCTGCAAAACTTCACTAAAGCCTGTTTCAACCAAAAGGGTGTCTAAATCTATAGAAAACTTTGTAAAACATGTGTAGTGGGACTAAATCACCATTGTTGGTGATGACTTAGTCCACTTTGGCTTTTCTAAAAGTCTAAAAGTGGAAATGAAAGCCCTTGGTCTGCACTTTCTGCTCCTCTAGGTATCCGAATTTGAAACTACTTTTCGACACTGTAAGTGACCTTTTGTGGATTTTTTTCCCTATCCAACAAGGAGATGTCTTCAACAATTTTTCAATCCATCCTTGAATAATTTCCAATGCTTCAAAGTACCTAAATCTGCAAACACACAAAAAGAGAAAGAGAAGTGTTGAATGTTAGGGCATGGGGGTTTTCCTTGGTCAAACCCCTTTTTAGGTAATTAAACCAAAATTAGGAAATAAGAAAATGAAGCATGAAATAATGGAGTTAAACACTTTCCATGATGATTTATCTTGAATTTTTGCAACAATGGTTGAAGAATCTACCCTTGAATGCTTCTTGATGACTTGGAATACCAAAACCCTAGCTTGCTTGAGAAGAATGATGAATAATGAAGAGAGAAGAAGGAGATGGAAGAATAATACTTAAGGCTCAAGGTCCCCAAAATGAATGGAAAACCTCATATTTATACACAACTTATGCCCTAATGCCCAAAAATACCTCATCATAGGCCGGCCTTAGGTCTTAGAGAATTAAAACCCGCCAGTATTTTGAAATGATTTTGTTTTTTGAGCCAAATGGGACTAAGTGCCCAAGGTGGAGACTTGGTACCATTTAGGAATTTTAAGTGGGTGTCGGGGATTAAGATGTATTAAATGATGTTTATTAGATTTATTCTAAAAAAGACACTAAAATATGACCTATAAGTGTATAATGGGGCCATTTAAGGCATAAGAAAGGTGTAATTATTGATGCAAAGCCTAGAAAAGTGTGAGGGTTTGTTACAACTCCTTACAACACTTTGAAATAAGGCTTGGTAAGTGATAAGAAGAGGTTGTTTAGATGAATTATAATGAAAGGTTCCTAGAAAAGTGTGAAAGTAGGTTACAACACTTCACAACACCTTTACAAGAAACCATAGAATTTGTATTGAATTTCAAGGGTCCAAGACATAATGTGAATGTGTTGGCCACATTACAACAATAAATCTAGGAAAAACTAGGCCAAAATCCACAAGAAAGACCCAAATGAGCGTGAAAATATCCAAAGGATACATTTTTCTACATTACAGGCATAACGACATTTGATCAAATAGAGATTATAATATTTAGTTAGGAAATCAAATTGCTTCTGGCGATCCTAGTAGGGTTTCAAGGTATACATGAAGTTCACATCACCCAAATAGACTTGATTAGTTTTTTTAACTCATCAATAGTCACAGACTTAGTTCAAGTCTCAAGTTATACACATAAAATATGTAACAATAGTAACTTCAAGTAATAAAAAGAGAACAAGCCTAGGGATATACCTAATTCCTTGAGGGCTTGTCTCCGATGGCCTTTCCTACGTATATAATTCGAAGAGGAACCGTAGTTCAACAACTTGGATTTTAACCAACTCATACTTGGATGGCCAATAATTGGGTATAACCAAAGGGTTCAAAACATGTATTGACATAAATTTCACCCATAAGAATATATACAAACATGTATACCTTTTAATCCTTAGGAGGAGTATAACCACACATATGTACTTCCATAAACCTAAGAGATTGCATATTAATAAAATAATATTTTTTTTAGTCAATTAATAATCTAACAAGACAACGCTAAGTCTAGAAGAGAGGAACTAAGTGTTCCAATCAATCTATAATGTTTACTCTTAAAACATGACCTCCCTAAATAATAATTAAGAATCTCAAGGTGACAAATAATGTTTTGGAAATAGGGTAATGAAACTCATGTGGTTCATCTAACACACTTTTAAGTTGAGACACACCCTTACAATGTCTCTTCAATGTAAAAATAGTTCATGATAATACTTGTGTTAATATTTAAAGAAACTGGCATGCACGAGGGGATATAGTGGTTTCATTATGCACTTTGGTTAACAATGGAGCCATTAATACAAGTAAAGCTATTATAATATTCTAATTTAATAGAATTGAAAGAACTAGCTAGCAATGAGGGATTGTTCAAATGATATACATTTTGATTCCACACCTCCAAAGATCATGGGAATAAAACTATACATATACCTATTCCATCAACATAAATTAACTTCTAATAGACATCAATTATTATCTCTATATATCGATATAGTAATCAAATAATATTTAAACAAATAATGCTTTAAGCTTAATTATCCAATGCTACAAAATCATGCATTACCCATTTAATTACTAATCTCATCAAAATATGCTCAAGGATCATTCAGAATGATAATAAAAATACGATATTGATATTTAAATTATACATTAACAACATTGTAAATGATAATCAAAATAATAATCTCTAATATGAGTGAGATATCAACATCATAAGGTGAGATACACCATTACTCTGGGTGGTA
Source organism: Sequoiadendron giganteum (assembly GCA_007115665.2). Lineage (NCBI taxonomy): Eukaryota > Viridiplantae > Streptophyta > Pinopsida > Cupressales > Cupressaceae > Sequoiadendron > Sequoiadendron giganteum. The sequence continues at coordinate 244,056,704 of CM021105.1, read as the reverse complement.
ATTCAAGTCTGAATTGCATGGATATTTAAGTTGTACAATGTACACCATTATTAGTATCAACCAACTAAATATTTACTTGTGTTGACTCGTCACCCCAAATTTTCATATATTTATGTGATTAATAATGTACAATATTTACGTTGTTAATATTACTTTTTTTTTTGTTCCCACCATTGTTAATTTAGATATTAATATTTTATTAAGACAATATTAATATCATTGTCCAACACAAATGTTAATACCTCAAACTATTGATATTGCATATCATAATTTATGCTGAATAATAATACTAATAATACCATTATTTGTCACCCAGTCATGATTTTAAAAATCTTGTTCACTTCTTTTTTTTTTTTTTTGAAGTTTCATTTTTATCAATTTGTTAGTCTTAGCTCTAAGAATGATCTAACTAGACCAATTCAGAGCTCTCTAATGCACATTTAAATATCCCTCATTCGACCTTAATTATTCACACTTATGAAAGGTAAGTTGACATCTATTAGTAACCAATCTAGAGAACCTATAAAAATATACTTACAATTAAATTAATGATTAACATTGGAAAATCTACATAAAAATATGTCTTCAACCTTTTCCTATTTATTACCTAATGTTATTTCAATTGATGTAAGCACTATTTTAAAGATTAAAAATTTATTCTCCAATATACAATACATTCTACATCATGTAAGACATTAACAATAAAAATTAAGGTCGAGTTGATGTTGAACTTGAGCTTGCTCAATGCATTTAATAGACAACAAGTGCTATTTGGTAGTGTTGGTAGGCAGGGGAGACCAAAAAAAAACCAAAAACAATGCAGAAATAACAAGATGCAGAATATGTTATGTATTTCATTCAAATACCCAAAAAGATTACATTCAAAATGTTTTAAATACAAAACTCAGAGCTATGGCTCTGTATTTCCTTCATACAAAAATTGTGCATATTTTGGCACACTGGAACTAACTGTGTGTTGATGCGTTTTGGTGATATTCTAGAGCATTGGAGTACTGCTCTTTGTCAAATTATTCTACTACTATATGTTCTTCCTTCTTTTGTTCTCCTAAACATTCCCTTCCTAATTTATTTTGTTCTACATTCTTCTTTTGTCATAAAAAACATTCACTTGTTTTGTCTTTGTTTCCTTTCCAAAAAATTGCCGCTCAAAATTCAAACTCAACCACTAGAATTGATTTCACATCCAGGAGCATTAATTAGCTAGTGGGGTTTTCAGAAATGGAAAAGGGGTTGGAGGATCCCAATGGATCACTGCATTAAATGTTGTTGCTCAATATCATTAATTCCAACACTCCCCCTTGATCTTGGGCCTTTCTGTTTTTCATCACCATTCAAAATTTCTAGAGAAAAATTTATGGAGCAAACCTATTCGCACCTGTTCATATTTCTAGAACTTTCCTAAACTGAAGTTCCAATGCACTCGATCCCATGTTGAAGATATACCCTGATGTGCTCTTTCTATCATCCACATTACCTACCCAATCACTATCTGTGAAACCATTCAACTTAAAATCAGTAGATGCACTATACATGATGCCATAACCTGTGGTTCCATTGACATACCTCAAGATCACATTTCCTACTTGCCAATGTGTGTCCTTAGGTTTCTCCATGAGCCTAGATATAAAACTTACTACATATAATAAATTGGGCATAGTTGATGTCAAGTACATAAAACTTCCAACCATGCTCTTGTAGAGGGTTGAGTTCACATCTTTGTTGTTGTCCTCTTTGCTTAGCTTTAGCACTATTGTTGTTGGTGTTGGTGGAGGTTTGATACTAAATTTTAAACCTCTTGAAAATTTGTTTGGCATAGTTATTTTACAAAATAAATATGCCATGCATGGTTTTCTACACTTCAATCCCAAGAAAATATTTCAGGAAACCCAAATCTGTCATCTCGAACTCAGTTTTCATCACTTCCTTGAAATTAGCAATTTTACTGTCACTATTTCTTGTAAAAATCAAATCATCTACATAAAAAATAGAAATTAAAATCTCACCATTGGCTGCTTTGATGTCGAGTGTGGGTTCACTGCTACTTTTGCTGAAGCCATTGCTCAACAAATAGGTGTCTATTATGTTGTACCACACCCGAGGTGATTGTTTCAGCCCATAAAGAGCTTTTCAGAGCCTAAACACTTTGTCTTCTTGCCCTAGGACTTCATAGCTAGGTGTTTTCTCCACATACACTTTCTTCTTCATCACTTCATTCAAGAAGGATGACTTTACATCCATTTGAAACACCTTCCACTAATGTTGGGCTGCAATTGCTATGACTTACCAAACTATTTCCAGCCTTACAACTGGTGCATATGTCTCATCATAATTTATACCATGCTATTGTTTGTATCCTTTGACAACTAGCCTTTCTTTGTGTCTTTCAATCTTCTCTTCAGTTGTACACTTGGTCTTATACACCCACTTCACTCCAATGACTAATTTCTCTTTAGGTAAATTAGTGATTTCTCATGTCTTGTTTCTCTCTATAGTGTCTAGCTCTTCATCCATGGCCTTACACCATTTTTCTTCTTTTACAACTTTTTCAAAATACATTGGATCACTATAAGAAAACAAAGAAAAATCTAAATTCTCATCAAAATCAGCATACCTTGTGTTGTCATAAGTTTCCCTCACGCTTTTTGTCTTCTGTGGCATCAATGATGCAAGTGTAGGGTCTAAATTTCTGGAGCTGCTTGATTGTTGGATTGATGAAGAAGTCTGATGTTGTAAACTTTTGGAGCATCTGCCCTGCTGAAATTTTTTTGGAGCAACTATTCTGTTGGGAATTTCTAGAGCTTCTGCTCTGCTAGGAACTTCTGGAGCTCCTGCCTTGCTAGGAATTTGTAGAGCTACTATACTGTTGCACATATCTAGTGTTCTCTTGAGCTCCATCTAAGTTGATGTTTTCTGGACCTTCTTCATCATCAAGGGGTATTGTAATTGAAATACCCATGGTGTCATCCTCCATTCCATCACATGCTTCATTCTTAATGAACACGACATCCCTACTAATCACTACCTTCTTGGTGATGGGATTATACAATTTATAGGCTTTTGAGTCTTCACTATAGCCTATGAAGATGCATTTTTCTCCTTTATCATCAAATTTATGCCTCTTTTCTTTTGGCATGAATACATATGCTACACACCCAAATATCTTTAAGTGTTCAACACTCCATTTGCTATTTGTCCATGCCTCTAGTGGAATCCTATCATGGATAGCCTTTGTGGGACACCTATTCAATATATAAATTGTTGTTTCTATAGATTCTCCCCAAAATATGTGTGATAGCCCTTTTTCTTTTAGCATACTAGCTTCCATGTCTTGAATGGTCCTATTGTTCCTCTTGGCCACTCCATTTTGCTATGAAGTATACCTAGTTGTGAATTATTTGTGAATGCCCTCATTCCTACAAAAATTCAGAAATTCTTTGGAGATGTACTCTCCCCATCTATATGTTTTAAGGGCTTTGATATGATGACCAATCTCCTTTTCAACTATTACCTTAAACCATTTAAATTTCTAAAAGGCTTCAGATTTATTTTTCAAAAAATAGACTCATAACTTTCTGCTATAATCATCTATGAAAGCCATGAAATAAGTATTTCCTTCGAATGTGGGGGTTTTCATGGGTCCACACAAATCTGAGTGCACTAATTCAAGAGGTTCTTTTTCTCTCCTAGAATACCTGGATTGAAATGGCTGCCTATATTGTTTTCCTAAAATTAATGCCTCACACTTTCCATTAGGTTCTACAATGGATGGTAGACCTCTAACCATTCATTTCCTGGACAAAAAACTTAAACTAGAAAAGCTTAATTTCCCATACCTTAAATGCCATAGTTTGGATGGGTCTTTGATGACTGACTTGAAAGTCACCTACTATGCAGCTACTATGAGTGTTGATGAACCTTGTTGTTGTTGTCCTTCTGCTGATACTATGTGCATCCTAAGAGGAAAGATTTTGTTTCTCTTCATTTGCACTTCAACCATCACCTTCTTGTTGCGTCCTTTGTCAAATATCTTACACTCTCCATTCTCCATTAGTATTTTGTAACTGTTTTGGAACATTTTTCCAATTGTCAAAAGATTATTCTTTATGCCAGGGGCATAATAAACATATTGGATTTGTTGCCTCTCACCATTCTTCATTTGGATGATGACTACACCTCTTCCAATGATGGGAACCTTCTCATTGTTTCCCATTTTGATTTTAGTTCTCACATTGTTGTCAATGGAGGCAAAGAAGTTCTTGTTACCACTCATGTGGTTGTTGCATCCATTGTCCAAGTACCAAACTTCATCATTGATGTGCTCAACAAGATTGCAAACAATGAATACATTAGACTATTTTTCATTTTCAGCCTTGTTTTCATTTTATACATTAGCATTATGAACTCCATAGTCACGTTGCTTCTTTATACACTCACTAGCATAGTGGCCATATTTGTAATAGTAATAACACTTCACATATCTTTTTTCATTACTTTGATTTGAGCTGCTATTCTTCTTTATGCTTTGGAAGTTTGATTGGGAGGTGTTGGCCTCCTCTTTCGGAGTTGCTTCTACCTCTACCTCTTTGACATATGCCTCTATTGTTTCTTCCTCTTCCTCGACCTCTTGCATTGGTCTGATCCTTGAAGGATTTCTCTAGGGAAGGAGAAAATCTATTCAACCGCTACTCATGGGTGTAGTGAACCCATCAACTCATCTACAGTCATCTTAGACAAATATTTTACCTCTTCTATAGAAATGATTATAGGATAAAACTTAGAGGGAAGACTTCTTAGGATTTTCTCAATAATCCTTTGTTGTTCAATTGTGTCTCCATTGATTCTCAACTGATTTATCAAGGTCGACACCTTTGTGTGGAAATCCGAAATAGACTCACTATCTTTCACCTACAAAGTCTCAAAATCTCCTCTCAGGAATTGCAGCTTCACTAACCTCACTTTGTTAGTCCCTTTATAACTATTTTGCAGAATTTCCCAAGATTTCTTTGAGTAAGTTGTTGCTACAATACGTGGGAAAATAGCCTTTGTCAAGGCTGCCTCAATCAAATTGAGGGATTTTTCATCCTTCATTCTTGCTTCTTTCAACTAATTCTTCTATGCATTTGAAAGGGCTACAAATGTTGTTGGGTCTATGATATCATTGAACCCATTGATGACCAAATCCCATAGGTCATTAGCAACCAAAATGGTTCTCATTTTCTTAGCCCATATATCATAGTTATGTCCATCAAAGTTTGGTGGCTGCTACCAACCTTTACTCTCACCTTCTGCCATATTTCTTCTCTCAAATCTAAGAAAAATTAATGCCTAGATAACCTAGGGCTTTACCCATAATAACAAACTAACTGCCTAAAAAACAAGGCTCTAATACCACTTATTGGAAGGAAGGGAAGACAAATAAAACAAACAAAAAGAAGAGACAATAGGGAGGTATAAATATATTCTCTATTTCATTCAAATACCCAAAAAGATTAAATTCAAAATGTTTTACATACAAAACTTAGAGATATGGCTTTGTATTTTCTTCATACAAAAACTGTGCGTATTCCAACGTACTGGACTAACTATGTGATGCTGCATGTTGGTGATATTCCAGAGCACTAGAGCACTTCTCTCTGTCAAAGTCTTCTACTGCTGCAAGTTCTTCCTTCTTTTGTTCTCCTGAATATTCCCTTTCTGCCATCTTGTGTTCTACATTCTTCTTCTATCATAAAAAAACATTCACTTGTTTTTTCTTTGTTTCCTTTCAATAAATTGCTGCTCAAAATTTAAACTCAACCACCAGAATTGATTTCACTGCCAGAAGCATTAAATGGCGAGTAGGGTTGTCAGACATGGAAAAGTGGTTGGAGGATCTCAACGGATCGTTGCATTAAATTTTGTCACTCAAGATCATTAATTCCAACAGGTAGCATAATGCACCTAGACTAACATGGTTTCAATACACAAAATATTTCTAATCCATAAGTGAATGGGACTTCATTTCATTAAATTTCCTAAAGTATCTCAAATTTCATATCAACCATATTGTACAGGATGATGTGCAGGCACTCCAAGCTCTCTAAAATTAAACCGCCTCTTACACAGAATGTGTTTACTTGGTTCATTTATATTTATGAGTATTTATAGTGACATTGCATCTTAATTAGGGTCCTAAAAAATTTGCAACTTATGTTCTTTCTGAAACAACTATGTAAATGTCGGTAGGTGTTGTGAGGTTTAAATGGTAAGGAGATCAATGAAAGATAGAGTAATGAAAAAGATACCTAGATGAAGTTGGATTTAAGGCCATAAAATAGTACAAGCTTTCTTTGTATGAGAAAATCACATCCACAAACACTGAAGATCTAAACAAAGTTGAAGAAATTGGTTTGGTAGATGAAGGCGGCAGAGTGTTTTCTAGATTCAAGACATTTACTTAATGTTGTTGGGGAAGATGAAAAAGAATAATTTATCTACCACCATAGTGAGAAGTTGGAAATTGAATTTTCTTCATTAAAGCTTCCCCTTGGAACAACTATTAGATTTATTAAGAACCTTCGAGTATGTTTTGATGGCCACACTGCAACTAAATTTATCTCCACATAGTTGCAAGAGAAATTGTTCTAAGATATGTGAACCTTTTCCATTATTTCAACCAGCTTCAGGAAAATTCATCACCATTTTTAAATATGGAAAGGACAATGTTCTTGAGGAGATTATTGGTGTTACAAAATGAAACAATCTGAAAAAATAGGCTTGCATTATACTAATCTGCACCATGTTAGATATCCAGTAATAATGAAAGGAAATTCATAAAACCATAACAAAAGGGATATTTTTTTTATCAGATGATGTTGTAATTGCCCCATTATATATGCATGCAAAATGCAACAACATAGACAAGTCACATGAATTGTTTGACAGACTATTGTATGCAAATGGGGGCAACCATAAGTTTCATTTTAAACAATAAACAAGGTTTCATTCACTTACAACATAAACATTAACAAAGGAAGATGTATTATTATTTTCCTATCACATACAAGACAAAAGATCATGATCCATCCAAGAGTAGAACAATTTCCAGATTATCAACTCTTTAATGCTCACTTTTAAGCAATTTCATGGAGAGATAAATTTGTGCTTGATTGATGTATATCTCTGACACATGAAGTTAACAAATCCCATATTTATTTCAGTCAATTTATACAGTTTGCTTTGTTTTATTCAATTTATACACTCTGCTTTAATCTTCCTTGCAAAAATATAGGAAATTTACTCACCCAAGTTCTTTTATTTCTAGAGAACCTATACTTCAAATAGTATTATGTGTTGTGAAATGTTCATTAATATGGCCAATGAAATAAATATTTTAAATATCTCTTAATAGTTTTTATGAGTCATAAAATTTAGATGGGATTTATGTTACAACAATTGTGATATTGGTTGAATGGGTAGGTTGGCGACTCTCCAAGGGGTGAGGATTAAAGAAGAGGTCAATTCATGAACTAGGTATGAAGCAATTCAAATTTTTTTGGATATATTTGAAAGGGTCTTATGTTTTTCTCTTTATAACTTCATTCATGTCAATAATAATAATACAGAGGATAAGGACACTATCAACAAGAGGAAATGCACAAGTACCTTGATAATAGCCTCAATTCATGACCTGGCGTGGTGTGATGACTTGAGATGCTAATTTGAAATAGGTGCGCCGATCCAAGGTGGCATGATCTAAGAATGAAAAGGTGTACAGTACAAATGATGTCAATCTTCAAATATAGTGATGTTCTGCTTCAACAACTTAACCTTGTGCAGAATTAATTCAAATAGATTGTAGACTATCTTAGTTGGAATCAGCAAAGGCAGACAAGGATAGATCCTTTCCACCTAGATGTTGTGTTCCTGATATTTCTTAAAGTGAGTTTTCTTTTCAGCCCAATATGAGCATGTCCTTTTTGTGTTTTCTCGCCATCAAAATGCACTATCCTCCATTTCCAAATGACAAATTGAAGTTGAGTTTTTTTAAAAGAAATGAAATGTGCATAAGTGAGTTGTTACTAGGGCTTCCATAAAATTTGCAATACCTAGAGACTGATGATCCTAAAACCCTTGGTTGGTCACCGCCATCCCCAAATTCCTCCCCTCCACTCCTTTTCTCCCTCCATCATAATGTATCCCCTCCCTAGACTTCTATGGGAGACCATACCTTTGCCTAAATGCCCATACTACTGTCATTAACTTCTCTGTGTATTGATTTTCTCCCCCAAAGACACCCCACATAAATTCTACATCTCCCATCGCAAATATCTTTCCCGCCACCATAAAAAAATGAATCTAAAATAATTAACATCTCTTCAATTATTATCTGCAAAATAGCTCCCTCCCTGAAGCTAAACACCATGCTTCATAATGTCATCCCAACAAACCCTCTAACCAAAGGAATTATAATCTTAATGTGCCATTATTAATGTTTGTAGAAGTAGACTCTCTGACCTCTCCTCACGCTCCATCAATTTAATTCATCAATTTCCCCTCATGGAAAGTTGATTGTTGTGTCTTTTAATGGAAAAGAATGTTGAGTTATTTATTTCATTTGATGACTTCTACCTTTTCCTTGTGCCATCTCTGCCTCACATGCCTAGTTAAGACAATCATTGATGCCCTTAAATGGGTAGCTGACAATTGTAAAAGAGGTGAGCCATCCTTCTCCAAAGAATTGTTATTCATCCATGTTTAAAAGCTTATTTATAATTGATATTCTAGTGAACTATAAAATTATATAATTTGATAAGGTTTTGTAAACGTTTTTTGCTCATTGTTTTAAATTCTAATTCTTTGAATAAGGATTTATTACACACACTAAGTATTCTCCCATATCTTTATCCTAGCCTCTCTTAACATGGCCATTGCTAATTTTTATATCTTAATACAGTGTGATATGTGATCGCAATCTATAATTAATTATGGTATTTTAGCATACTAATGAATTCATACTAAATATTGAAACATTATGTTACTATTTTTTCACTTATTCATCCTGTTTTAGATGTGCCTGTAATGCTTCTTTATTTAGTAGAGGTCAATATATATCTTCACTTCTTTATGATTATCATACCTACATCCTTATTGGATGGAGAGTTATAATATTGTGCATGTTTCTCAAAATTTTATACCTTTATGGACATCTCTCATACACTATTTAATTACTATGATATTTTAATGACACATGATCTGATTATGCCTAATTATGAATCATATGCCATATTTGACATGCACATTTATTGTTTGATCACTTTAGGATATTACATTAATATAGTTTTATTTTAGAGATATTTCATTTTAGCCTTTACCTTATTATTATATTGAGTACAACATGCCCTCCCTATCAATATTCATGATGTTTATTATTTAATTAAATTAATTAATTTATTTATTTTTCCCATTTGAGGGAAAGTTTCTTTTTAAATGCACTTTCATGATTATTTCTGTCAACAAGAGTCAAATTATTCATCATTACATGAGGTTATCAAATAATTATATTATAACACCAAATTTTTACTATGAGATTAGACTATCATATTCTCTCAGAGCATAAGGAATTATCTGTACCCTAATAGTTACCACTAATATATCTTATTGGTTCTTGGGAGGGCTTGTTTATTGATTCACTATTGTCACATCATTTATTGAATTTGCATTGTTATATTATATATTGAGATTATGTTGCCATATAATGACTATATTGATCCCATATTTGACTTGATGATCATATCTTTATATGGTTTCATGTTCATACTATAATATTTTGTTGACCTTAAAATGTTAAACCTTCCCACGTCCTAGGTCATGAGGTCTATTGTTACAACCCACTATAAAATCTCTTCATGCATTATGGGGAGTTGATCGGGTGGCCTTAAATACTTCCCTCCTATGACTAAACTTCCTCCTGGAAGTTGGTAAGGGTGGGGATTAAATCCCCACACAAAACCACAAATTCAAAATCAATCAATTTATCATATCAATTCTCATACACCTTATGGATCTTGACCCAACTAAGAAAGAATCATACATATAATACATTGATTCATTAAAATCCATATGTAAGGGTTTTAACATTATCCATCTAGCTCTTAAATTGACAAACACACTAATCTAAATAGGGTTACATAAGTATAAGTAAAAAAAATCACACTAATACCTTGTCATTGAACATAATTCCTTTCGACAACAATCACTCATAGTATTCAAAATTTTCTACATATTTTCTTTAGAGGGCATTTTATCCTTCAACCATCACACTCAAAACATGTCTCATTCCACAAGAATGTTTAGCAGTTATACTCTCATTACAATCAATTTTTTTCTATCATCCATGTAGTTATCAATTATTAACCATATAACCATATTCAATAACATTACAAAAACATTTATCAACACACATTAGCATTCTTGGATATACATTGAAACTTACTTTTCACCATAAACATCACTCATAATGTTAGAAATATTTTAGTTTCAATGGCCAATCATGTCTTAGAATCAGTAGCTTCACATTTTGTCCAATTATGTCCTTAAGGAAATAGTTTACCTTATGATCATGGCACTCATACCATATCTCATTCAATATTAACTTTCATCATTTGTTACTAGCATTCTCACAACTAGTTCACAAGTATGCCACATCACATTTACTTCCAATTTTAAACATACATCACAAAATTCAAACACCATGCACAACACAAGGCTCACACAATTGGATTTACAAGGATGGATATTCCTGGATACCATAGCCACTAGGAAAGATGGTCTCGAGGCCCTTCCCTAAGGACCCCTCTATACATTTCCTATTACCTTCCCTTTGTTTGTTTAAGGGGGTTAGCCTCCAAAAGGAAGTTACAATAGGAACAACTATAGAACTAGGGGAAGAATGGATTAATGACCCCCCCATAGCGGTCCCATTTGCAACCCCTTTCAAATAATTCATAATTCCCTAGTGCATCTACTCCCCTATATGACCTGCCAAGGAACCCCTTAAAATATGACAGTTTTACAAATGTCACATTACACCACACTTGCCAACAATTAGCAAACAATGAGAATGCCTCAAATTGAGTAACATAAGATCATAAAGCAATGTTGCAATAAAACAAAAAATTATAGAATCAAGAGAAAAACAAAGTAAAGATCAATTGCAACTGTATTTCAGCATTCCAATCTTAATTCAAAAATGAAATTAAATAAGTCCCTGAGGAAAATCGGACCATAACAACCTTTAGGTGGCTAAATAGCCTTCAATCAAAGAAGCATAATGTTTCACACTACAAGCACATAATAAAATAAAAACATCAATCAAGAATGAGAAAGAACTCATATCTCAACAATAAAATTAGCACATTACAAGAACCGTTTGACTTTGGGGTATGTGTAGGATCGTCATGGAAAAAATAAGCCCTTAAGTGGCAATGAATATTTAAAAAATCAGGGTTAGGCAACTTGACGTAAAAATTTGAATAAGTTATCTATATTATTTCAAAAATATGTAACAATATAATTTGTAGAAAATTGAATGTAGTTTCTAAAATAATAGGTTTATTTGTTTTTAAATAAATCTATTTGGTGAAAATTTGAAATTTCAATGCAGTAGTACTTAAATTTCAGGGAAAAAATAAGAAGTAGGTGTCTGTCTGAGCACTTTAACCACAATAAAATGATAATATTTTTTAATAAGATTTTAGATATAAGTAGAGGACTCATGTCCCGATGTGATGCATATTTTTTTGTAATTTTTTTCCAAGTAAATATTTAATTATGAATTTTTTATTAATTTTTTTTTTAAAAATATAAAAACTTGTATGTCTAACCACCTTAACTTGGTCAAAACATCATGAAATTCAATTTTTTTTTTAATCCTATAGTATGTAAAACATAGAATGTGATGCATGTTTCAGATTCAAAAAAATTGATACCATTTAAAAGCTATAGATGTTTTTCAATCATCCTATCAATCAGGACTTTAGTCGTAATTCAAATAGAAAATAAATAATAATTATTTATTAAATTCAAAGTAAAGTATAATTTATATTGGTAGAAAGGTGGGAATCTCCTCTAAAAACCCTTTTCGTTTCATCAATTTTGGGTAAAAAAAAGGTTATCAGCCACATGGGCCATCATATCACTTACATATCGCCACTTTTTGGCCAATCATGATCTTGCACATACCCTTTGATAAGCCACCTAACGGGGGGAGGGGAATGGTGGTTCTCTAACCACATAAGTATAATAGCTCACAATAACTGGTGGTCTTTGACCACATAAATATGATTGTACACAATATCAAGGTGGACTCTTCCACATAGTATCAATGCCCTGCATTGCTAAAGTATCCAAATTTGTAATCAATATGGCCCAAGTAATTCCATCCTTTACCCATGGGTTATAAACATGAAGGAGTAGGTTTGATCTATTAACCAACAAGTGTGGCTCTCATAAGTTGGGGAGTAGGTTAGGAACACATCCAAGGGAAACCATGGAGCTCCCACTTGGGGTTCTCTCACCCCTCAACCCCTTTTTACACTAGAAGGCATCTCAATCCAATAGGGGAGTTGTACACTAGTGGTACACATTTAACATATGAACAAGACTTTCACAAATGAGTACATCACATTTCTTCCAGTAGGAACACATCCACACATTTCCTATTTACACCATTTCACAACAAGTTAACTTACACACATCATTACGAAGGGTATATATATTGGGATCACTCCTGACATCTCCTCACCCTTATCCCAAGAAGGATACTTGGTATCTCATACTTGGGAGCACAACACATTTATGGGTTTCCACATAAAAAATCACATCACTATCAATAATTTTATCACTCCATTCCATATGAGTCAAACATGCACAACATACACCTACTCTTTCAATTGGATTTTTCCACAACATTTTCCACAATACACATTCGTAAGCACTATTACGGGGTGTCCGCATCCCAAGGTATTCACATCCACAAAGAATACAAAATAAATTTATTTCCCAATTTTCATCTATTAAATATGTTGGATGTTCCTATGATTTTCATTCATGTCAACACTATTAGCATTAATGTATTTAAGGCTGTATATGTCTAGGATATTGAGAAAATTATAATAAAATAAGTTGCAGGTTGTCAGTGAAGTAGTGAAGTTCAGTATGATGGATAGTTCAGTTTATTGAGGATGAGAAGTTGTGGATAAAATGGTTTTTTTTCAAGCCTATCTAGTTTATCCACCGAAAGTTTCAGAGATCCCCATGAAGATTTGATCGAGTTATGAGTATTTGTGTTCTAACAGTCTTTTTGTTGCTTCAGTTGGTGTTCTTGAATGAAGATGATGTGATTCTGGTAGCGTGTAGTGTTGCAGATGTTTCCCAGGTGATTCATGATGCTTGTGGATGTTTCTAGATCATTTTCTATCTATGTTGATGGTTTGCATTGATCAGTGTGCTTGCGATTGAAGATTTTTTCTTGCGAGTTCATGTTTCTCATGTTTATGGCTGATAGGGTGATTGTAGGATGTTGTGGATCTTCGAGGAATAATGTTTGAAGGTGTTTCATGTTTGAGGATGTTGTTTTGGGTCTTCACTATGTTGTGGCCGACCTTGGTTGATTCACACTAATAATTGTTTATGTTTTGGGTCGACAGTTTGTATTCATTTTATATTCTATTAAAGCCAACATGTAGATGTTGTTGTTCTTGGTTGCAGATATATATGAGAGATTTTTTTATCATTTGTGCAATGTAGATATGCAATGTGATGCAAATTATATGAAAGAAGAGAAGTGTGTGGGTGCTATGTGCGAATAAAGTTTAGATCATTCGAAATCAGAAATTAAGTGTGAAGAAGAGTGAGCAGAGTTTATGTGCTTAACCAAAACTATAATCAGGCGTTAACAGATGCTATTTTCTTAGTTCAAAATCTGTAGATGGATTTAATCTAAATGTAACTATAAGATAGTGTGTCTTCCTTGGGCATTAAGCCTTTTTGTATTTGAGTAGTATGCTCTAGGTAGTGTGCCTGAATGCATGTGCATTCCCAATTTGCTATAATTTTAATAGAGTATAAAATTATGGATTAACCTCCACTGTGGTTTTTCCCCTAACAGGGTTTCCACACAAAAATCTTGGAGTTATGTGTGTTTCTACTATGGTGATGGTTTTTTCTTTCATGTTTAATTATCAAATCTGAGAATAGGTTTAAATTTTTGTGACAACTGATTCACCCCCCCTCTCAGTTGTATGCCCTTGTGTTGCCAACAATTGGTATTAGAGCTTATTCCTTGGAAGAAGTTTAATAGCTTGAGGTGATTTGGGATGGCGACATACAAGAAAGATAGTCCGAGATTTGATGGAATAAATTATTCTTTGTGGAAGACTTGCATGGAGTGTCATCTAAGATGCATTGGTGAATCTTTCTAGAACATTACAAAGAATAGGTATATCATCCCACATAATTTTCCTTCTACTTCTATTGAGATTAAAGATGTTGAGTACAATATTAGGGCTAAGGAAGCATTGTTGAGTGCTTTGACTGATTCTGAGATGACAAATGTAATGGATTTGAAGACTGCTTATGAGATCTAGAAAAAGTTGGAAACCTTGTATGAAGGTGATGCTCATGTGAAGATTTCCAAGCTGCAGAGTCTGAAAGGGAAATATGAAATATTGAAAATTGGTGAAGATAATAACATTACTGCTTTCATCCAGAGATTGAATGAACTTGTGTGTAATATTAGATGTGTTGGTGGAACATTGGAAGAATCAAAGATTGTTGCTAAAGTGCTCAGATGCTTGCCTTCTGCATACAAACACAAAGTTGCTACTATTGAGGAGATCTGAACTATGACAAATGTAACCAAAGACATGTTGATTGGTAAGCTTGCTTCTTTTGAGTTAAGTGAGTTTGGTGATGCTCTTCCTAAGATAGAATCTACATTCAAAGCTACTACCTCCAAAAAAGGTAAGCAAAGATTTGATTTGGGAGAAAGTTCTTCTAGAAAGGTGTTAAAGTACAAGGAAGAAATGAGAGAGATTGAAGAAGAAGAAAGAAAGCTAGATGAGCTTGAGGCACTTCTTGTCAAGAAAGTAGCCAAAGGAGAAGGTAAGTATAAATGGAAATTTCCTCTTAAACGTTTTTCCTACAATAAGATAGGTCACTTTTCCTCAAGGTGTCCTAAGAGAGTTCCTAAGCTGAGATTTAACAAGCCTAGATTCCAAAGAAAGTGTTATTTTGCTGCTGATGAATGTGTGAAAAATGATGAATTTGATAAAGGGAATGTACGTGAGGATGAGTTTGTATTTATTGCTATCAAGTAAATTAATCATATACCTACTGAATTTGCTAGTTGCATGAATGTGGAGAAAGCTCTGGCTGCCAGAATTGAAGAAACAAATGAATGGGTGATTGACAGTGGATGCTCTCATCACATGATAGGTGATAAAAGTAAATTTTTGTCTTGAAAAGTATGATGGTGGTGTTGTAATATTTGGTGATGATAAATCTGGTGTAATCTATGGTAGAGGATCCATTTCTTTTGATGGTAAGCATAATACTGATGATGTCCTATATGTTGAAGGTTTTAAGCATAATATTTTAAGTGTTGGATAGATGGTTGACAAGGGATATAATCTTCAATTCAAGGATGAAAAGTGCAAAATATTGGGGAGTTCTGGAAATGTGATTGCATCAAGTAAAAAAACTCCAATTGTATTTTTCACCTGAGTGCTGCTAGTAAAAGTTGTTTGATTGCTCAAGTTGATGAAAGTTGGTGTGGCATAGAAGATTGTGTCATGCAAACTTTGAAAATATTATCAAGATAAGTTCTACGTAGGATGTGAGAGATCTTCCTAAGTTGGTAAATCCTACTAACATCATATGCAAGGAATTCCAATTGGGGAAGCAAAATAGAGTTTCGTTTCAGAGCAAACAACATTGTTTAAAGGGAGTATTAGAGCTTGTGCATACTGATCTGTGTGGTCCTGCTAGAATCAAAAGTTTACAAGGAGACAGGTATTTCATGTTACTCATTGATGATTATTCTAGATTGATGTGGGTTGGTTTCTTAAAGGAAAAATATGAAACTCTAGAGAAATTCACGATTTTCAAGGCTAAGGTTGAGACAGAGACAATTCTAAAGATTAAGTGTCTGAGATCAGATAGAGGTGGTGAACTCAATTTTGGTGAATTTAATTACTTCTATGAAGAACATGGGATAAAGAGACAATTATTTGCAGCATAGACCCCTCAGCAAAATGGAGTTGTGGAAAGGAAGAACGGGATAGTTCTAGATGCTACTAGGACTATGATGCTGGAAGGAAATGTCCCTCATATCTATTGGAGAGAAGCTATGAGTACTACTGTTTATACTCTCAATAAGGTACATGTCAAAGGAGATACTGGTAAGACCCCTTATGAGCTATGGTTTGATCATAAGCACTTAGATACTTCAAAATCTTCGGGAGCAAATGTTATATCAAAACAGATGAAGATATAGGAAAGTTTGATGCTAGGAGTGATGAAGGAATCTTTCTTGGTTATTCTACTAAAAGTAAAGCCTACCGATGCTACAATAAGAGATTGGAGATAGTAGTTGAAAGTGCTAATGTAAAGGTTGATGAAGACACATTTAGACCATCCAGAACTTGTCGATATGATTCAAATGATGAAAATTTCAGCATGGTTTAGACTCAGAATCAAGTGCAGATCAATCTGGTGAATCAAGAAAATCAAGAGGAAGAAACTGGTGGAAGTGTAGAAACAAGATCACAAGAACCTAAAGTTCAAGAACATCCTAAGACACCAAGGTATGTAAGACTAAATCATTCAGAAGATCATATTATAGGTGATAAGAACAAAGGTGTTCAGACTAGGAGAAGAATTACAGAAGAATATTGTTTGATTTCAAATACTAAGCCTAGTAATGTCAATGAAGCATTGAAAGATGAACGTTGGATGGAAGCAATGAAAGAAGAGTTACACAAAATTGAGAATAATGATACATGGACTCTTGTTCCTAGACCTAAGGAAAAAAATGTAATTGGAACTAAATGGGTCTTTCAGAATAAAATAAATGAGCAAGGTGAAGTTATCAAAAACAAAGCAAGACTGGTGTGTAAAGGATACTCTCAAATGGAAGGAATTGAATTTGATAAAAAAAATTCTCATGTTGCTAGGATTGAAGCTGTGAGACTATTTTTTGCTTATGCTGCTTATAAAAACTTCAAGGTTTATCAGATGGATGTCAGGTCAACATTTCTAAATGGTGAACCAAATGAAGAAGTGTATATTGAGCAACCTGATTGATTTCAATTGACTGATCAGGGATACATGGTTATCCGATTGAAGAAAGCATTATATGGACTTAAGCAAGCCCCAAGAGCATGGTATGATAGATTGGATAAGTATTTGTTGAAGCTTGGATTTAATAAAGGTACTGCTGATAGTAACTTGTATTTCAAGATTGATCATGATAAAGATTTGATTGTTGAAGTCTTTGTTGATGATATCATTTTTGGAGGAGATGATAGTTTGTGCATGAAATTTTCTGATGAGATGTAGAGTGAGTTTGAGATGTCTATGATTGGAGAAGTAAAATTCTTTTTGGGATTGCAAATTACTCAGTTAGATAAAGGAATCTTTATATCTCAGTCCAAGTATGTGAAAAAATTGCTAAAGAAGTTTGGTATGGAAGATTCAAAGCCAATTGGTACACCTATAGTGATCGGATGTAATTTGAAAACAAATGATGATTCTCCTAAATAAGATTAGAATAGATACAGATCCATGATTGGTGGATTGCTTTATTTGACTCAAACTAGACCTGATATCATGAATGATGTATGCATTGTTGTAAGATTTCAAGTTGATCCTAAGGAATCTCATGTGATTGTTGTGAAAAGAATTTTTAGATACTTGAAGGGGATAGTTGATTTTGTCCTATGGTATCCTAAAGATGATGACTTTACTTTGAGTGATTTTACTGATGTTGATTGGGTAGGAGATGTGAATGAAAGAAAGAGTACTAGTGGTGGTGCATTTTTCTTGGGAAATAAGTTGATTTCATGGTTAAGTAAGAAGCAGAATGCCATTTCTTTATCTACTGCAAAGGAAGAATACATTGCTACTGCTAAAAATTGTACTCAAGTATTGTGGATGAATGGTGTAGTCATGGTAGGAGGGTCCTCAAGGAGAAAAATTTGGACCATGTAGCAGGAGTTACACAACAGAAGCAACATAGAATATGGAGGCAAATGCAGATTAAAAAATTCTTATTATCATGAAATTCAATTACATATAGTCGGCTACATCCGGGCTTATAGATTTGACTCATAGGCCTGATACATCATGCTCAAAATATAGTTCTCATACATGAGAGTGAAAATCTTACAGATCAAATTCTATATTCTTCTTAATCTACTTGAACTTGATTGATTGATATCCTAATGATCCATTACAATATTTATATCATATCTGTAGGTCTAGAAACTTTCATTTCAACCAAAGATCATTACAATCTCTAATAAAGGAAATGTAACGTGTGCAAGAACAGGCCGGCCTCAAATTTTAATTTCATCCACGGTAGATGCATAAGATGAAGTGTGGACCTAAAATTAAGGTTGGGGACACTCCACAGAACAATTTGAAACACATCATGAGGATTCACAAGCTACGAGAAGGATCCACAATTGATCAAACTAGCCATTAGGTTTTAAAATTAGTCTGGGGCCAGTTCAAAAACTGTCACTTAATCTAAAAGCGATAACTTGCTGGAAAATGATCCAATCGGGATAAAAACTTGGAATAAGAAAAATGAACATGTCCACGATGAAACCATATATCCACAAGGTCTGGTGAGAAAACATGATGAAATACTGAATTTTCCAACTTGAATTGAAAAAGAACTAAACAAAAACAAAAGTGAATGAAAATATTTTCGGTTGATGCAAGATTGCCAAGAACCAAGGATTCTCCTACATCAGACATCTGGGGTTAATGAAAAGTGAGTCCCTCACTTTGCTGGACCAAAGGGAAACCAATACAGTCTACCTGAGCTTGAGAAATCCAAGAAGAATCCTCCACTAGTCTACCCTCCTATTTCACAAGATATTCTATGTACTATCTTCCATGAGTTTTCCTTCCATCTGTGACATCCAAAATCGCTTCTATCTCATTCGATTATTTTTTAGGAAGTTGTTCTTCCAATTTTTCTTTATTGTCTTCACTGAATTCTTCTTCATGGTACTAATGAAGGTTTGTAACATTGAATATAGGTGATATACCCATGTCATCTGGTAATACTTCATATGCATTCCCTGAGTCAAATTTCTTCAAAATCCTATAGGGTCCAAACATCCTCATCTTGAGCTTACTATATGTGCCAATTGAAAATATTTATTTCCTCAAATACACCATCACTTCATCTCCAACTTCAAACTCCTTATGTCTCCTCTTTTCATCTGCTCGCTCCTTACACTTCTGGTTCATATCTTCCAAATGTTGTTTTACTTGAGTATGCACTTTCTTAATATGCTCTACAAACTCATCTGCTTCTGCACTCCATTTATCTTCTTTAATGATGTCTCACAACTCTGATATACCTCTAGGATGAACTCCAATAACAATCTAAAAATGTGTTTTTCCAGTACTCCTATTCATTGAATTATTGTAGGAAAACTCTGCTTGTGGAAGGGCTAAATCCCAACTTTCGGTCTTCTCTCCAACCAAACATCTCAACAAATTTCCCAAACTCCTATTTACTACCTCTTTCTATCCATCTGTTTGTGGGTGAAAAGTAGAACTAAACTACAAACTGGTTTTCAACTTCTTCCAAACTATTCTCCAAAAGTAACCAACAAACTTTGTATCTCTATTTGAAACAATACACCTAGGTAATCCATGCAATCTGACCACTTCCTTGAAAAAAAAGTCTGCTACATGTACTACATCTATTGTCTTTTTACAAGGTATGAAATGTTCCATCTTAGAAAATCTATCCACCATCACAAATACATAATCATTACCTCTCTGTGTCTTAGGCAAACCAAGTATGAAATACATGTAGATATCCTCCCAAGGTCTTTCGGGAACTGTCAAAGGTTTATACAATCCAACATTCTGACTACTCCCTTTTGTAGCTTGACAAACTTTGCAACTCTACACAAATTTCTTAACGTCCTTAGAAATCTATGGCCAAAAGTAATTCTCACTCACCAAGGCTACTATCTTATCAATTCCAAAGTGTCCTGCCAATCCTCCACTATGTTTCTCCCTCACCAAGTTATCCCTCATTGAACTTCGGGGTATACACAACTAATTTCCTCTGAACAACATATCCTCTTGAATGAAATAATCCAACCACTAACTTCTATCCTCCAAAACTGGTTCTTTACAAGCTCTCCACGGTTCTACAAAATCTAGGTCTTCCTTATACAATTTCTTCAATTCATCAAAACCTAATGCCTCAACTTTCATCTGTGCTAGTAAATTCCTTCTCCTACTCAAAGCATCAACAACTCTATTTGACTTTCCACTGTTATGTTTCAAAAAAAAAGTATAACTCTACAAGAATTCCACCCATCTCATGTGTTTCTGACTCAACTTACCTTGACTGTTCAAATACTGCAAATCCTGATGATCCGTACACAACACAGACTCCTTAGACAATAATTAATGTCTCCATTTCTTCAAAGCTTGAACTATGGCATAGAACTCTTGATCATACACTGAATACATTTTCCTTTCATCATTCAACTTCTCACTAAAATAAGCTACTAGTCTTCCTTCTTGACTTAATACTACTCCAATTGTATTTCCACTTGCATCACAAACTACCTAAAATACCTTATTAAAATATGGTAAAGCCAACACAGGTTGCTCAGTCACTTTCTGTTTCAACAACTCAAAAATTATGTCCACATAAAATCCTTCCTATCTCCTCTCATCGTTTCTATCATAGGGCTGCAAATAGAATTGAAATTCCTAATGAACTTTCGGTAGAAACTAGCCAATCCATGAAATGATCTTACCTCTCCAATACTTTCTGGTGTAGGCCATTCAAAAATAGCTCTTACCTTCTCAAGATCCATCTTCAATCCATCCAAAAAAATCATAAATCCTAGATATACCAATTCTTCCTTCATGAAACTACACTTCTTAATGTTTATCAACAACTGCTCTTCTCTCAACCTCTACAAAATTTGCCTTATATGCAACAAATGATCTTCGCTAGTCTTTTTGAAAATCAATATGTCATCCAAATAGACTATCAGAAAATTACCCAAGAATCTCTTCAATACCTCATTCATCAACCTCATGAAAGTACTCGGTGCATTTTTTAGTCCAAAAGGCATCAACAACCACTCATACAATCCTTCATTTGTCTTGAATGTTGTTTTCCACTCATCCCCTTACCTGATTTTGATCTGATGATATCCTCTCTTCAAATCTATCTTCAAAATGTACTTAGCTCCACTCAAACAATCCATAATTCCATCCATCTGGGGCAAAGGAAATCTATAATTCACAATGATCTTGTTTATGGCTCTAGAGTTTGTACACAACCTCCATTCTACATCCTTCTTAGGTGCTAGCATAGCAAGTATTGCACAAGAACTTAAGCTTTCTCATTTTTTTCAACAGCTCTTGCACTTGTCTATTCAATTCTTCATTCTCTGTCGGTGTCATCCAGTGTGCTACTTTATTAGGTAAACTAGCTCCAGGAATCAGATCCATGTAATGACTAATACTCCTCACATGTGACAATCCATCAGGTACATTATCTAAAATGATAGCTTCATATTCTATCAGTAATTCCTTTATCTCCTTTGGTTGTTCTTCTACATGCTTCAAGTCTTCAACCAAGGCATAGCACATGTTCTCATGTCTCAGTCCATCCATAAATTGCCTTCCATCAACCAAACAAATTCTAGCCATACAAACCTCAAATTTAGGAAAATCCTCCAATGGTAATAAAGTATGCTTCATCCCATTAGCAACAATAGTATATATTTTATCCTTTCCATCATGAATAGCTTGTCTATCATAGTGCCAAGGCCTTCCCAACAAAATATGGCATACATCCATAGGCATGATATCACACAAAACTTCATCATGGTAATTTCCTATATTCAATTTCACCAAACATTATTCACTTACCAGTATCTTATGCTCATCTTGAATCCATGCTATCGAATAGGGCTTTGGGTGTTTCAATATCTCCAACTTCAATTTGGTCACCATTTCTTCAAAAACCAAGCTCTCTAAGCTTCCACTATCAATGATCACTTTGCAACATTTACCAGCTACCTTGCATCTGGTTCGAAACAAATTATTTCTCTGCAATGGTTCATGATCCATATCACTTTGACATAATACTCTTTTTGTTCACCAATACTTCTCCTTCTTTTGGTTTGTTAGATGATCCACCATGGTCTTCCTTAGCAAATGCTACTCTTCTATTGTTCTCTATCTTCTTGCCTATTCCTTCTTGATTACATTCAAATGCTCTATGTCCTCCACCACACTTATAACAAGTTCCTCTGAATAATCTTTT
The DNA here is from genome assembly GCA_007115665.2 of Sequoiadendron giganteum. NCBI lineage: Eukaryota > Viridiplantae > Streptophyta > Pinopsida > Cupressales > Cupressaceae > Sequoiadendron > Sequoiadendron giganteum. Next base: position 244,034,089 of record CM021105.1, on the reverse strand, counting down.
CTCCTATCCTCTATCACCTTTTCTATAACCCTCATTTCGGTAACTACCATATCCTCCTCTTTTCGTAATATTTTCCATCATTCATACTGACCTCCTTATCTTTATTCTGATCTATAAAAGATCCTCTTCCTCCTCCAGTAAAAATTATTCCTCTCTAAAATCTTCCACCTCTTCCTCTTTGTCTCTACTCATGTCTTTTATTCAGCTTCTCTTCTGCCTTTAGGGAACACTGATATGCCTCTTCCACACTCAAAAGCTTAATCAAACTGATCTCATCTTGTATAGATGACCTCAAACCATTCATTTATTTGGCTACTTGTTCGGCCTCATCTTCTGAATGTCCAAATCTGATATTCAACTTGTAGAAATCCTCAATATACCCTATCACACTTGATTCTTTCTAATTCAAATTCTACAACTTTCAGAACAAACTGATCTGATAGATTGTAAGCATAAACTTTGTCTTCAACTTATTCACCATCTAATCCCATGATCTTATCTTTTTCTTTCCTTTTCTTTGCCTATCTGTCTAAAAATGTTCCCACCAAAGGGATGCATGTCCTTTCAACTTTGTACAAGAAAATTTCACCTTCTTGTCATCTGTGGTAACTTCAAAATCAAAGTAATTTTCCATCTTTGTTATCCAATCAAGCAATTCATCTGAATCCAACTTACCATTATAATCCAATGGATTGAAATGTGGCTTAGTGTTCACTATGGTAAGGGCTCTTATGAGCCTCTCTTCTCCCTGATCAAGGCCAAGTTTCTCTTCTCTTTCCCTTCATCACTCACATCATCAACTGGTCGACCTCTCCTTTGGGCCATTTCGACTGCTTCCAATCTACCAGTAATTCCTCTCAACATTTCCATTATAGATGGGTCTACACTTCCATGCGCTCCATTTCCTCTACCATTTCTTCTTCTTGTCATCTTTGCACAATTCCTCTATATCTGTAGGTCGGATCCATAGTCTGCCACCCCATAACAAATCTTTGACAAGACCTCACAAACTCTGACGATATTGCAAGGAACGAATCTCACTCTAATACCAATTTGGTACAGTCATGGTAGGAGGGTCCTCAAAGAGAACAATCCGAACCATGCATCAGGAGTTACACAACAAAATAAACATGGAATATGGAGGAAAATGCATATTAAAACATTCTTATTATCAATAAATTCAATTACATATATTCGGCCACATCCAAGCTTACAGATTCGGGTCACAGGCCTGATACAACATGCTCAAATATAGTGCTCATATATGCGAGCAAAAATTGAATTCTATATTCTTCTTAATCTACTTGAACTTGAGTGATTGATATCCTAATGATCCATTATAAGCTTTATATCATATCCACAGGTCTAGAAACTTCCATGTCGGCCAAAGATCATAACAATCTCCGATGAAGTAAATGTAACATGTGCAAGAACAAGTCAACCTCAAATTTGAATTTCATCCATGGTAGATGCATAAGATGAACTGTGGACCTAAAATTAAGGTCGGGAACACTCCATGGAACAATTTGAAACACACCGTGGGGATTCACAAGGTACGGGAAGGATCCACGATCGATCAAATTAGCCGTTAGGTTTTGAAATTATTCTAGGGCCAGTTCAAAAACTGTCACTTAATCCGAAAGCGATAACTTGCCGAAAAAAGATCCAATCAAGCTGAAAACTTGGAATAAGGAAAATGAACATGTCCATGATGAAACCATAGATCCTTGAGGTCTGGTGAGAAAACATGATGAAATACCAAATAGACCAACTTGAACTAAAAAAGAACTAAACTAGAACAAAAGTGAATGAAAATATTTTTAGTTGATGCAAGATTTCCAAGAACCAAGGATGCTCTTGCATCAATGAAGCAGATGTTGAAAGATATCAGAGTTGTGTATGATGAACCTATTGCTATATTCTATGATAATTCAAGTGTTATTAACATTTCTAAGAATCTGGTGCTGCATTCGAAAACCAAGCATATATCTATCAAGTTTCACTTTTTGAGAGACAAGGTGAGTGACAAGGAAGTCAGACTGGATTATGTGCCTACTAAAGAATAGATTGCAGTCATATTTACCAAGCGCTTTCCTAAGGATACTTTCTAGTATCTCAGAGGGAAGCTAGGGGTGATTACCCCTCCTGATCAGAACTAAGATGCAATGACTTGCATCAGTCTATGCATTTCATAGTCATATCTTGATTTGGATTGATGTTGTGGTGGTTGCTACTCAGGGAGATTAGTCAAGTGTTTGGATATGTGGTTCAGAGCTTGTGTGGAGAAAGTTAGTGTGTATCTTTGTCATTGATGTCAAAGAGGGAGAAAATTCATTTGGAAAACTATAAATTATTTGCGGAGAAGAATCAAAATCTAAGGGAGAGAAAGTGCTAAGAGAAAGTTATGTTGATGGTATTTTTCACATCATGTGTTGCCATCAATTCCAAAGAGGGATATTTCTGGATTTTGTTGATATGTGGTTGTCATTTATGTCAACACTTTTAGCATTAATGTCTATAAGGTTGTATATCTCGAGGATATTGAGAAAATTGTAATAAAATAAGTTGCAGGTTGTTGGTGAAGCAGTGAAGTTCAATATGATGGATAGTTTAGTTTATTCAGGATGAGAAGTTGTTGATTAAAGGGTTTGCTTTCAATCCTATCTAGTTTATCCACCAAAATTTTTTAGAGATCCGAATGAAGACTTGATTGAGCTATGAGTATTTGTGTTCTGACAGTCTTTATGTTGCTTCAATTGGTGTTCCTAAATGAAAATTATGTGATTCTTGTAATGTGAAGTGTTGTGGATGTTTCTCTAGTGATTCATGATGCTTATGGATGTTTCTAGATCATGTTCTATCTATTTTGTTGGTTCACATTGATCAGTCTACTTGCGAATGAAGATTTTCTCTTGCATGTTCATGTTTTTCATGTTCATGGCCGACAGGGTGATTGTAGCATGTTGTGGATCTTTGAGGAATAATTTTTGAAGATGTTTCATGTTCAAGGATTTTTTTTTGCGTCTTCACTATGTTGTGGCAAACCTTGGTTGATTCCAACTAATAATTGTTTATTTTTTGGGCCGACAGTTTGTATTCATTTTATATTCTATTGAAGCTAACATGTAGATGTTGTTGTTCTTGGTTGCAGATATATATGAGTGATTGTTTTATCATTTGTGCAATGTATATATGTGATGTGATGTGAAGTATATGAAATAAGTGAAGTGTGTGAGTACTATGTGTGAATAAAGTTTAGATCATTTGAAGGAAGAAATTAAGTGTGAAGAAGAGTGAGCAGAAATTATGTGCTTAACTGAAACTATAATCAAGCATTAGCAGATGCTATTTTCTCAGTTCAAAATCTTCAGATGGATTTAATCTTAATGTAATTGTAAGACAGTGTGTCTTCCTTGGGCAGTAAGCCTTTTTGCATTTGACTAGTGTGCCTAAATGCATGTGCATTTCCCATTTTCTATAATTTTAACAGAGTACTTGTGGATTAACCTCCACCGTGGTTTTTCCCCTAACATGGTTTCCACGCAAAAATATTGGTGTGATGTGTGTTTCTTTTGTGGTGATGGTTTTTTCTTTCATGTTTAATTATCAGATCTGAGAATAAGTTTAAATTTATGTGACAAATGATTCAGCCCCCCTCTCATTTTTCTTCCCTTGTGTTGTGAACAAAATAAACAAAACATTTCCTTACACATAATTAACCACAATATATTCTATTCTACCAAATGGTGTACACAATCATGATAAAACATTTTCTCAAACAAGGTGACATAATACTCAACACATGATAAGGAAGCATAGTCCAATTTATTAGCACCACAAGCACAACATTCTTTACCCTAACAATTTACTTAGCCATGCATTCAATGTTTGCATCTCTAAATAGGATATAATGAGCTTAACATTTATATGATTTTCTACCAATAATAATACAATTGGTAACCTTAAGTATCACCAATGTTAGGCTACTACAATGCACATGACATTTTACTTTTTTAGGCATACGATGCAATGAAAGAAGAGCTTATGTTTGAGATTTAACAATGCAAGGTTTACTAATGCATTCTTTTCCTTACCACCATTTTTTTTTTAGATTGCAGGAATTGGGTAGCACGACCCCCTATAAACTGTAGTATGCTTGGTAAACTTTTTAACGTGACTGGTGGCACTAGCGCGACATGCTGTCTGGTATCACAGGGGTCGAGGAGACTAGAGCTCATGATCAGCCTCCTGCAATAGGAAAGGTTTAGCCAACTAAGGTAGGGCCCCTGCCGCTTTTCCTTACCACCATTATTATTTATTTACTAAGTATATTATTCCACTATTTCCTTTAATCTCAATTTTAATTGATTCCATACACAAGTTCACACATACATCCTAAGATAGGAATGCAGTTTTAGAACTAAGGCCCTTAATTCTAAGGTTTATCTTAATCAAACATCTTTCTTTTATATTTACAAGATAAGTTTGCATGAAGCATGAAAAAATTGAACCCTTAGGATGTACTTCATTTATCCACACACAAGGAAAGAATTTTATTTTTTTTAAATCACTCACAGATACATAAACAAAGAGCTCACAACCTAATCATGGTTAAATCACTAATTTTCTATCCAATTCTCGGGAACACAATATACAATTCCTTCAAAAAGTATTACTATTTCACTATTATTTTCCCACATAAAACATATGAACATAGTGTCTTTTGTTCCACAATCAATTTCTTCATTCACATCAAGGTGCACATTACTTGAACAAAACTGGCATCAACAATCAAGAATAAAGGAAGGGAAAGACATCATAAGGTCATTTCAACCATCAATCACAACAAGGGGATAAACACACAAAGAAAATTCAAAGAAGCACAATAGATTGGCAACAACACTAACTAGAAATCCCAGTGTTGCAATCGGGCTCTGATACCAAATGTAATGCCCAAAATTTTACACTAAAATACAATTAAGGTCAAAACACAAATTTCAAATTTCAATTACAACACATGACTAACTAACACAATTTTTTTTCCGAAGCAAACAATTCATAAAAGGCATAAGGACATTTGACCAAATATATATTATAATATTTAGTTAGGCAATTAAATTGCTTTTGGAAATCCTAGTAGGGTTTCAAGGGAGACATGAAGATCACATCACCCAGATAGACTTGATTAGTTCTGTTAACTCATCAATAGTCATAGACTTAGTTCAAGTTTCATGTTATACACATAAAATATGTAACAATAGTAGCTTCAAGTAATAACAAGAGAACAAGCCTAGGGCCAGACCTAATTCCTTGGGGGCTAGTCTCGGATAGCCTTACCTACGTATATAATTCGTAGATGAACCATAGTTCAACAACTTGGATTTTAACCAACTCATACCTGGGTGGCCAAAAATTGGGTATAACCAAAGGGTTCAAAACATGTATTGACATAAATTTCACCCATAATAATATATACAACCATATATACCTTTTAATCCTTAGGAGGAGTATAACCACACATATGTACTTCCATAAACCTATGAGATTACATATTAATAAAATAATCTCTTTTTTTTAGTCGATTAATAATCTAACAAGAAAATGATAAGTCTAGAAGAGAGGAACTAAGTTTTCCAATCAATCTATAATGTTTACTCTTAAAACATGACCTCCCTAAATAATAATTAACAATCTCAAGGTGACAAATAATGTTTTGGAAATAGGGTAATGAAACTCATGTGGTTCATCTAACATACTTTTAAGTTGAGACACACCCTTACAATGTCTCTTCAATGTAAAAATAGTTCATGATAATATTTAAAGAAACTGGCATGCACGAGGGGATATAGTGGTTTCATTATGCACTTTGGTTAACAATGGAGCCATTAATACAAGTAAACCTATTATAATGTTCTAATTTAATAGAATTGAAAGAACTAGCTAGCAATGAGGGATTGTTCAAATGATATACATTTTGATTCCACACCTCCAAAGATCATAGGAATAAAACTATGCATATGCCTATTCCATCAACACAAATTAGCTTCTAATAGACATCAATTATTATCTCTGTATATCACTATAGTAATCAAATAATATTTAAACAACTAATGCTTTAAGCTTAATAACCCAATGCTACAAAATCACGCATTACCCATTTAATTACTAATCTCATGAAAATATGCTCAAGGATCATTCAAAATGATAATGACAATATGATATTGATATTTAAATTATGCATTAGCAACATTGTAAATGATAATCAAAATAATAATCTCTAATATGAGTGAGATATCAACATCACAAGGTGACATACACCATTACTTTGGGCGGTAATTCAAGTATGAATTGCATGGATATTTAAGTTGTACAATGCACACCATTACTAATATCAATGGACTAAATATTTACTTGTGTTGACTCGTCACCCCAAATTGTCATATATTCATGTGATTAATAATGTACAATATTTACTTTGTTAATATTACTTCTTCCTTTTTGTTCCCACCATTATTAATTTAGATATGAATATTTTATTTAGTCAATATTAATATCATTGTCCACTGCAAATGTTAATACCTCAAACTATTAATATTGCATATCATAATTTATGCTGAATAATAATACTAATAATATCATTATTTGTAACCCAGTCATGATTTCAAAAATCTTGTTTCACCTTCTAATTTTTATTTTATTTTGGTTTTTCTTGTTTTTGAAGTTTCATTTTTATTAATTTGTTAGTCTTAGCTCTAAGAATTATCTAACTAGACCAATTCAGAGCTCTCTAATGCACATTTAAATATCCCTCATTCGACCTTAATTATTCACACTTATGAAAGGTAAGTTAACATCTTTTAGTAACCAATCTAGAGAACCCATAAAAATATATTCATCATTAAATTACTGATTAACATTGGAAAATCTACATAAAAATATGTCTCCAACCTTTTCCTATTTATTACCTAATGTTATTTCAATTGATGTAAGCACTATTTTAAAGAAAATATTTTCTCTCCAATAAACAATACATGCTACATCATTTAAGACATTAACAATAACAATTAAGGTCAAGTTGATGTTGAACTTGAGCATGCTCAAAGAATTTAATATACAACACTATTTGGTAGCACAATGCACATGGACTAACATGGTTTCAATACAAAATAATATTTCTAATCCATACGTGATTGGGCCTTCATTTCGTTGAATTTCCTAAAGTAGCTCAAATTTCATATCAACCATATTGTATGGGATGATGTACAAGCACTAAAAGCTCTCTGAAATGAAACTACCTCTTACACAGAATGTGTTTACTTGGTGCCTAAATATGTAGGAGTATTTATAGTGACATTTCATCTTAATTAGGGTCCTAAAAATGTTGCAACTTATGTTCTTTCTCAAACAACTATGTATATGTCGGCAGGTGTGGTGAGGTTTAAATGGTAAGGAGATTGATGAAAGATAGAGGAATTAAAAAGATACCTAGATGAAGTTGGATTAAAGACCATAAAATTGTTGGACTCAAGGGAACACTAAGAGGGGAGGGTGGGGGGGGGTTGAATTAGTGTTTTGCAAATGTTAACTTTATTAATCTGATATTCAAACCATTTCAACATTAAACCAAAGAAAGATGCAAATACAGAAAGTAATTATCCACAACACCATAACACAAGGATTTTTATGTGGAAACCCTATTAGGGGAAAAACCATGGTGGAGGTTAATCCACAATTTGAGTATTCAAATAAAGTTCTACAAAAGAGAATGCACTTGCATTCAGGCACACTGCCTAGAGCTCACCGCTATAAAAGAAAAAGGCTCACTACCCAAAAGTTCAGATTAAAACCATCTATTGGTTGAACTGAGATAGTAGCAACTACTCATGCTAGGTTACAATTTTGGTGAAGCTCATAGATTAAATTCTGAGTCCTTTGTCTGAATCTGTACATCGCTCTGCTCTACTTTGCACTTTTTCGTTCTTTGCATCACACACAGATGAATTCGCACTATTGCTCTATGGAATTTCACACCACTCACATTCACTCTGATCTACTACTCGCTCTTCTCTCTATTCGCTCTTCTCAACATTCCCTCTTCACCATCTCAAAATGATAAAATCAATCTCATATATGTCTTTGCTATCAAGGATTTGAACACTCATATGTCGGCTTCATAAAACATTAAGTTCTTTTCAACTGTTAGCTAGATACTTAATTAAATCTTTATGTGCATCCTCCAAAGTCAGTTAAGACATAGAGAGGACCCAAACAAACATAGTTGAGCATGAATTTTTTCTAATTAATTACTCCTTATACATCCACGATTACTATCTTTGATGGGTCAGCTCGCTTGCATAGATAACCAAAAGATTTGCACACTGGATCTCGTAGATCGCATACCAGTGAATGCACATCAATATACCTCTTGAATAAGGTATTAAAAACATCAACAAATCTTCCTCTGAGATCCAAAACCCAAAATAATATTCTAGTGAGATAATTAGATCAACATTTATCTTCTAACCGGATGCCCTGTTCTTCATTCTGTTCTACCAAGAGTATATTGTAGACTGGATGCAAGAATTAGTTTTCCATCAATGACAACACTTACAAGCCATATGCCAACAATGTACCCCTTTGGCATTGATGGCAACACTTCGTGAAAAATGACTAAGTGGGATAGACAATATAAGTATGCTGCCAAACTTCACTATTCTCTCTCCCCTTTGCTTCAAAAACATAGCTCCCCCTAAGATTGATGAGACATTTTTCACTACACTCTATCCCCCTTTGACATCAAACACAAAGCGTGGAAGCCATATGCAAAAAGTGACAAAACATGACAAAAAGTGACAAAACAAGTGTTCAAAATTTCCAAAACTTCAAAACTGATTTAAAACTTTTGAAAATAGTTAGAAAATTATCTTATGATTTTCCTTCATTTTTGGAAAGAACTTCTTCCAAGCATCTATTGTGATCCCAATGATTATGATCAAACTATTATTCTTGGATGTCTTGTTGATAATTTCAATGAGCGATTCTGGAATGTAATTTCTTCCTCTAGTTTCTCACCTTTCTTGAGAATCTCCACCATTTGTTCTAATCTACATTCAGTTTGATCCTTAACCTTCCAAAAAGTATCCACAATAGTGTTCTTGGTGGATTGAACTTTAGTGTGCTCAGATTTCAGTTCTCGAATCTTTTTCCTAATGGTGCCATCCTAATCCTAAACCATATCAAAGCTCTTTCCAGTCTCATTCAATTCTGACTCAATTTTCTCTAACTTCTCTTTGTACTTTCCAACTGCATGGGGCCAACGGATGCAATAGCTATAGATGTTATTAGCTGAATTGATGCATTGTCTCAACTCATTCATTTTCTTCTTCAATTTTGTAAGTGATATCTTGAACTGTTCCTTCAAGTGAGAGATAACCTCACCTTCTTTATTTTTATCCTCAGAGTTCATTTTTTCTTTACTGCATTCAATCATTTCCTCAAGTAGAATATTCTGCAAACTTTCCAATTTGATCTTGCAGTGTTCAACATGAGAATTTAGTACATCCAGAATCATATCTTGATCATATGATAGTCTGGCAGACCTTAACTTGGCAATTTTTTGCATTCCACCTTCTTCCTAAATAAGTTGTTGTAGCTTCTCTTTTGTCAGTTCATCATCTTCCTCACTAGCTTCTGACATTTTATTTTCTGGTTCTTATTCATTTTCTTCATTGGATTCTTTATCTGGAATATCCATAATTTATTTTTCTTTTCCTTTTCCCTCAATTCTGGGAATCTTGCATTCCAAAGGGTTATATTCAATAGTTTCTTTTCCTCTTTTCTAATTTTTCTCCATGCCACCAGAAGAGGAACCAACTTCAATTGTTCTTATATCGACTGAACCAAATTTTCCAAGCACATTCTTGAAGAATTTTTCAAATTCTTGATCCCAATTATCCAAGCTCTTCGAATATGAATATATTTGTTTGCATATTGGTTCATCTACCTTCCACACCATATTGTTGATCTTTGGCAAACAATTCAAGAAATACATTACGAAACATATAATCAAAGTACCGAACCTGAAGGGGTAGCTTGTCTCTTTTGTTAGTTGCACATTCTCCATCAACTGATCCTTTAATAGTCCACATAGGTTGAAGTCCTGACCTTCCATCAACATCTTGTGAGAAATGTAGACTATGCAAGTCGAGGTTGCTCCTTCTCAGGTTTTGAAAAGGAATTTTTATTAAATTCCATGTGCAATATACTTTGTAACAAGATTCTTGATCATCGATATTATTAGAGCCCTTTGATCTCCAATTATTTTGGTTAGGGTTTCAACTTCTTTGTTCTGGATGGATTTCTTCCTTGGTATATCTCCGACTTTGCATGATCTAGTCAAATTCTCTATTACCTCCTTCAAAATAATGTAGGGCTTGTCTAGAGTGAAAGTGTCATCATGCGATCTTCTTAGAATGAATTTAACAAATTTTATGTTCTCAAAGTATGGAAACTCATTCCAAATATCCAAATTATTGTGTTTGGCTTCATTCAATTGCTTCAATTCGTTGGGTAACAACAAATTCCTCATGGACCTAATATTTTGACTATTGTATTCATCCAAAATGATTGACCCTTTAATTTTTTCCATTTTTCCCTTTGCACTTAGGTTTAACAACTGCACACCAAGTTTTGTGAAAATTTTGAAAACAATTGAAATACCTGATTGATTTTGAGATTTTCCACCGAATTGCCTTCACTCCTTTGAAATTTTTCTATCGAGTGCTCTCCTTCTTTTCTCCTTCAATGAAAAATGACAAATGAGACTTTCAACTTGACTTTTACAGTTCACACACTTGTAATAAATGCATTTGCCCTAAATATTTTGGATACCCTGCTTTCTCTGAGAGCAAGAGAAAAATTCTTCTACAAACCTACGATTCTTTGAAATCTCTTGTGAAAGTTCTTCAAAACTTCTTAATATTATCAACTCACCTTTTTGACCATCCTTCACGGTCCGGTGCCAGCTATAGACAGGGGAGGAAATATTTTCTTGAACAACTCCCCCTAGGCCAATGGCCTGAGATCAATTCTTGAAAGAATTATTGGAAGCAGGTTCCAATGCAAAGCCACTACCAGCATCAGATTCATTTTTCTTCACCCAAGTCTTCTTCATCTAATCTCATTTCATTCACAATCATCTTTCCCTTTTTTTTGTCATCTTTTTGTATATTTCTATCTCTGTATACCAGACCTCTTCTGTTTATTTTTTTGCTTCTGTAGAATCTTGCAATGTGACCATATTTATTGCAATTGGAACATAGTGTACTTCCTTATCCAGACCAATCATTCCATCGATTTTTTCTTGATCTGCATTGATTAGTAACATGCCAAAATTTTCCACATGTATAACATTCAACATTCCTTCTATTGACAGAGTAGTTTGACATATTTCTACAATCAACTGATTTATGACCAAACTTTTTGCAATTGAAACACTAACCAGTGAATGATGGATTACTTGATTTCATTTTACTTCTGCACTGAGTATCCATGTGACCAAACTTGTTGCAAGAAAAATAATATCCATTAAATTTTTGAGCATTAGGTTGTCTTACCAGATATCTTCCACCTTTGTTCATCTGATTTTCTTTCCTGAAATCCTTTTGTCTAGATCCAGAACTTTCTCCTTTCTCATATCCAAGGCCTTGCTTGTCTTTAGCATTATTTTGTCCTTGAGTCAGCTCATCAAGCTTAATAGAACTGATCTTGAACTTCTCCTTGTATTCATTTGCAGTTGTGAGCTCATTTCTCAAAATAATAAATTGTTTTCCAAGTTCTTCTTCATTGTTTATGGATTGTTTCAATTCACCTTCTAACTGAATGAGTTCTCCATTTACTCTTCTGAATTCATTAGATCTTTCTTTTAGGGACTGGGCAAGACTCTCCTCATTCTTCTTCCTTTCTTCAATTTCCTTTGTTAGCTTCATCACCATGGATTCCATTTCAAGTTTTAGGGTAGCATTATCTTTGGCAAGCTTTTCACATTCTTCAGTTATTTCCTTCAAGGTTTGATTCAGGTGAGCATCATCCATGCTTTCACTTTCTTTCTGCTTGATCTTATCATAGATATCCTTTTTCTTCTCCCTGGATTTAACAATCTGATCCTTCAATGATTGAATGAACTTTTCAGCATCCTTGAGATTTTCTTTCATTTCTTGAACTTCTACTTTAGACTAATCAAGGTCATCAAGTGCCACCAAAAGCTACTGCTGAAGACTACCATAGTCCATTACATTCCAAGATCCACCTCAAGCTACTAAACTTCTTCAAAGGAACCAGGAGCTCATATACCGATTGTTGGACTCAAGGGAATACTAAGAGGGGGGGGGGGTGGTGAATCGGTGTGAACTACAAATCTTAACTTTATTAACTTGATATTTAAACCATTTCAACATTAAACCAAAGAAAGATGCAAATATAGAAAGTAATCATCGACAACACCATAACACAAAGATTTTTGCATGGAAACCCTATTAGGGGAAAAAATACAGTGGAGGTTAATCCATTATTTGAGTACTCAAATAAAAATTTTACAAAAGAGAATGCACTTGCATTCAAGCACACTGCGTAGAGCTCATTGCTCAAAAGAAAAAGGCTCACTACCCAAAAGTTCAAATTAAAACCATCTGAAGGTTGAACTGAGATAGTAGCATCTATTCATGCTAGGTTACAATTTTGGTGAAGCTCGTAGATCAAATTCTGAGTCCTTTGTCTGACTTTGTACTTCGCTCTACTCTACTCTGCACTTTTTTGTTCTTCGCATCACACATAGATGAATTCACACTATTGCTCTATTGAATTTCAAACCACTCACATTGACTCTTCTCTACTAATCACTCTTCTCTCTATTCACTCTTCTTAACATTCCCTCTTCACCATCTCAAAATGATAAAATCGATCTCATATATATATCCACTATCAAGGATTTGAAAATTCATATGTCGGCTTCATAAAACATTAAGTGATTTTCAACTATCGGCTAGATCCTTAATTAAATCTTTATGTGCATCCTCCAAATTCGGTTAATACATAGAGAGGACCCAAACAAACATAATCGAGCATGAAAACATTTTAATTAATTACTCCTTATACATGCGCGATCACTATCTTTAACGAGTCAACTTGCTCACATAGATAACCAAAAGATTTGCACACTGCATCTCCTAGATCGCATACCAGTGAATGCGTATCAGTAGACTTCTCGAATAAGGTATTAAAAACATCAAAAAATATTCCTTTGAGATCCAAAACCAAAAATAATATTCTGGTGAGATAATTAGATAAACATTTATGCTTCTAATCGGATGCCCTATTCTTCATTCTCTTCTACCAAAACTATACTGTAGACTGGATGCATAACTTAGGTTGAAATCAATGACAACACTTACAAGCCATATGCCAACAAAAATGGTACATTCTTTATGTGTATGAGAAAATCACATCCACAAACACTAAAGATCTAAACAAAGTTGAAGAAATTAGTTTGGCAGATGAAGGCAGCAAAGAGTTTTCTAGATTCAAGACATTTACTTAATGTTGTTGGGGAAGATGAGAAAGGATTATTTATCTGCCACCATAGTGAGAAGTTTCCAATTGTATTTTCTTCGTTAAATTTTCCCCTTGGAACAACTATTAGAGTTATTAAGAACCTTTGAGTATGTTTTGATGGCCACACTGCAACTAAATTCATCTCCACATAGTTGCGAGAGATGTGAACTTTTCCTTTATTCAACCAGCTTTAGGAAAATTCATCACCATTTTTAAATAGGGAAAGGACAATGTTCTTGAGGAGATTATTGGTGTTACTAAATGATGTAGGAATTTCTTAATGCACAAAATAAAATAGAGTTCTTGCTCTATTTCCCAATCAACTGGGAATACCCAATAAAAATACGAAAGCAAAAACAATGCAAGGAGACATGCAAATTTATTTTCTATTCAATAAGCTAGAAATGAAATTAAATAAGGGTAAACTTAAAAATTCAAAAAATAAAAACTAAACTATAGATTACAAACTCTTGGGAGCAATGAGGAGATTTTGAGAGCTCACTGTTAGGAGCTACACAAAGCTCTATCTAGAGCAATCACTGCTCAGACACATACAAACAAAATACAACTGCTACTATTCAGGAGCTTCTCTGAATCACACAGAGAACCAAAAAAAACCATTCCTCTTCTTAGACTGCTACTACAAAAAAATCGTAATTGTCTACATTCATTCATTCATTTTGTCTCTTCAAAAATTCCCTCTCAAAATTTGAATTCACCTACCAAAATTAATTCTTCTACAGATTGAGTTGCACGTTAGGAGCAAGTTGGGAAAGAAATCCCCAAAACAATCTTTCACCTATGCTGGAAATAAATTCTTCTAATAGGTAGGTGGCAATGAGAGGAGGCTCAGGGGCAATTAATTTTTCCAACACTCCCCCTTTGTCTTGAGACTAGAAAAAAAGATCAATCCTAATCCAAATCAACAATCCCCAAACTGTTCCTTAGGCACTCGAAGTTGTCCCTACTCAAAGGCTTGATGAATATGTTTGCTAGCTATTGATTAGACCTACAAAATTCCATTCTAATTTCACCATTTTCAACCAATTCTCTAATAAATTGATACTTGATTTCAATGTGCTTGCTTCTTCCATGAAACATAGGATTTTTTGTCAAAGCTATTGATGAAACATTGTCACAAAAGATTATTGTTCCATCCTTTTGTTCTTCTATCAAATCTACCAATATTCTTCTCAACCAAATAGCTTGGCATGCTATTGCATTTTCTACTATATACTTAGCCTCGACTATTGATAGGGAAACTATGGGTTGATTCTTGGAAGCCCATGAGATAGCTACCAACCCCAAATGAAACACATAGCCCGATGTGCTCTTCCTATCATCCAAACTTGCTTCCCAATCACTATCCGTGTATCCAACCAACCCAAACTCATTTGTTGCTTTGTAAAAAATGCCATATCCTTTGGTTTCATTCATATACCTCAGGATTCTTTTACCCACTTTCCAATGGGTTTCAACCTTGGATTCTCCATAAATCTTGAAATAAGACTCACTCCATGCATTATATCAAGCCTAGTTGTAGTTAAATACATCAGACTTCCAACCAAACTTGTATACATGGTCAGATTCACATTGCTGCTACAATCTTCCTTGCTCAAATTTAGATCTATGGTTGTTGGTGTTGGGATAGGCTTGCTTTCAAGCATCCTAAATCTCTTCAAGATTCCATTTACATATTTTTGTTGAGAGATAAATATACCATCATGCATTTTTTTTACTTCTATGCCTAGAAAATATCTCAAAAGACCTAAATCTATCATTTCAAACTCTCTTTTCATGGCCTCTTTGAAATCAGCAATGAGAAAATCATCATCCCCAGTAAAAACTAGATCATCTGCATACAATATGACAATCAAAATCTTACCATTTTCTACCTTGATGTAAAGAGTGGGCTCACCATCGCTTTTACTAAAGCCATTTCTCATCAAATATGAGTCAATATTCTTGTACCATGCCCATGGAGCTTGTTTCAACCCATAGAGGGCCTTCTTCACCCTATACACCTTGTGTTCTTGACCCGAAACTTCATATCCAAGTGGCTACTCCACATAAGCTTCCTCTTTCAACACTCCATTCAATAAGGTGGACTTCACATCCATTTGAACAACTTCCAGTTTTATTGGGCTATAATTGCTATGACTGCCTGCACGGTCTCCATCCTTGCAATAGGGGAATATGTCTTATCATAGTCTCTCCCAAACTATTATTTGTACCCCTTAACCACCAATCGTGCCTTGTGCCACTGTATCCTTCCTTCAACATTTCACTTGGTCTTGTAGACCCGTTTCACCCTAATAACTTGCTTGTTGGGAGGCAAATCAATTAGCTCCCATGTGTTTTTCCTCTCTATTGCATCTATCTCCTCATCCATAGCCTCACACCATTTCTCCTCTTTCACAACATCCTCAAAAAAAATTGGATCAGTATGATAAAATAGTGCAAAATTCATGTTCTCATCAAAATCTTCATCATACCTTTCATTTTGGTAGATCTCCCTTAGACTCTTGGTCTTCTTTGGCATTAGGGAGGCAAGAGTGGGGTCTAAACTTACACTACTATTGTTGCTCTACTAAATATTCTAGGCCCAAAGCTATAGAGAGCTCTCAGGAGCCAATCCTCTGGCCATCTATGGCTGCTTGCCTTTCTATCTGCTCATGTTAGGAGCTGTCAGGAGCTATCAAGAGCTGTCGGGAGCTCTTTGTGGCCAATTCTCTAGCTGTCTGTGACTTTCTTCTTGACTATCTACCTACATTAGGAGCTGTTAGGAGCTATTGGGAGTTGACTATCTCTACTACTACAAAATCTTGCTAATCTTCATAATCATATTCTTTATCATCAAGGGTCGCTCTAATTGAGTTACCTGAAGAGGTGTCCACTAAGTCATCCCAAGACTCATTTTCAATGAACTCCATGTCCCTGCTAATCACTATCTTCTTGGTGACTAGATTAAATAGCCTATAAGCTTTGTAATCTTCACTATAGCCCATGAAAATACACTTCTCACCCTTTTCATCCAATTTATACATCTTCTCTTTTGGCACAAGTGCATATGCCACACACCTGAACACTCTTAAGTGCTCAACTGTCCACCTGTGTTTTGTCCATTCCTCTTGTGGGATTTTGTCATGGACCGCCTTTGTTGGACTTCTATTTATCAAATATATAGTTGTTGCTACAACCTCTCCCCAATATTCCTTTGGGAGTCTCTTTGATTCTAGCATCCTCCTTGCCATCTCCACGATGGTCCTATTCTTTCTCTCAACCTCTCCATTTTTCTGTGGAGTATAACTGGCTGTTAGCTCCTTCTTGATGCCATTTTTCTTGCAAAAATACATAAATTGATTGGAGGTATACTCTCCTCCTCGATCTGACCTTAAGACCTTGATCACTATCCACTCTCCTTTTAAGCTTGGGCCTTAAACAACAAAAAAATATCAAATGCTTCAGACTTATGTTGCAAAAAATAGACCCATGTCCTATGGTTGTAATCATCAATGAAGGTCATATAATATTGGCTTTTACCAATAGATATGGTTTACATAGGGCCTACAAAATTCATGTACACCAGCTTGAATGGTTCTCTTGCCCTTGTAGAGTTTCCCAATTGAAAGGGTTACTTATTTTGCTTCCCAAAAATGCAAGCCTCACACTTAACATTAGGCTCTACTATTCTTGGCAAACCATCAACCATTTTGTTCCTAGACAAAAGACTCAAACTAGAATAGCCTAAGTGTCCATACCTGAGATTCCATAGCTTGGAGGGGTCTTGAATGGTACTCCTAAGGGCTACTTATTGTACAGCTATACATTTTCCATTCATGAGAGTTGCAGCTACGGACTGAGATGAGAAATACGTCTTAATCTTCAAAGAAAAAATATGTGGTTCTTTTTCATTTCAACTACTGCAAACACTTCTATCCTCTCGTTCTTGTCATAAATAATGCATTGACCCTTCTCCATCAACACTTTATATCCATTTTGGATCAGTTGTCCAACACTCATGAGGTTATGCTTTAACCTAGGAGCAAAAAATACATTTTGAGTCTCCTTATTTTCACCTTGCTTGGTGCGGATCATGATAGATTCTTTGCTAGCAACTAGAACTAATCCATTGTTCCCCATTCTTATCTCCAACTTTACATTCTTATCAATGGAAGAAAACAAAATTTCATTACCACTCATGTGGTTTCTGCAACCACTGTCCAATTACCAGACTTCGGGGATGCCTTCTTCACCAATGTTGCACATGATGAAGGTTGTGGATTGATTGCCTTCAACCACATTCGTATCAATCACATTTGTATTTTGCTTTGACTGATTGTTGTTCTTTTTCCAGCATTCACTTGAATAATGATCAAATTTATGACAGTAGTAGTATTCAACATTGCTTTTGTCATACCTTTGATTCAAACTATTGTTCTTCTTTCCTTGTCAAGAGTTGGTCTAAGATTTGTCTGCTCCCTCTTGGTTGCTTGCTCATCCCAGGCTTTCTCCTCCAACATTTCCATGTCTAGAGTTTCCACGACCTCTACCTCTTGAGCTCCTTCCACCATTTTTTTGTCTCCCCCTTCCTCTTGTATTTGATTGAGCTTTAAAAGCTTGTTCTTGGGAAGAAGTAGCAGACCTATTTAGGCATTGCTCATGGGTTTGAAGAGAACCCATCAACTCATCCACCATCAAAGTAGAGAGGTCCTTTACCTCTTCAATGGCAATCTCTACTGCATCAAACTTGGTGGGTAAACTTCTGAGGATTTTCTCCACAATGCTTTGCTCTTCCATGGTTTCACCATTCATCCTCAACTAGTTTACCAAACTAGAGTCTCTTGTGTGGAAGTATAAAATGTACTTGTTGTCCCTCATCAAGACAATCTCGAAATATCTTCGAAGCATCTAGAGCTTCACCAATCTGACCTTATCAGTCCCTTTGTAGTTGGTTTGGAGGATTTCCCAAGCTTCCTTTACATACTCAACTACTACTATTTTGGGAAAAATGGCCTCTGTCATGGCTGCTTCTATCAAACTCATTTCCTTAGCATACTTCTTCCTTTTCTCCTTCAACTAGGTCTTTTGGTTGTTTGTGAGAGTTGCATACTGTGCTGGATCAGTAACATCCACGAACCCATTTTTCAGAAAACTCCCACAAGTCATTTGCAACCATAATAGTCTTCATCTTCTTTTCCCAAACAACATAGTTCTTTCCATTAAAAGATGGTGGTTGTTGCCAGCTCTTCCCCTCATCTCCAACCATGTCTCCTACACAAAAAATTTAATACCTAGAAAAAAAACAAATTCCCCAACTCACAAAGAAATGGGGCCTATGGCTCTGATACCATGTACAAATTTCTTAATGCACAAAATAACACAGAGTTGCTGCTCTATTTCCCAATCAACTAGGAATACCCAAACAAAATGCAAAAGCACAAACAATGCAAGGAGACATGCAAATTTATTTTCTATTCAATAAGATGGAAATGACATTACAGAAGGGTAAACTTAAAAACTCATAAAATAAAAACTAAACTATAGATTACAAACTATTGGGAGCATTCAGGAGCTTCTCATACAGACTAACAACAATCAGGAGCTTTTGCAAGCTCACTGTCAGGAGCTACACAAAGCTCTATCTAGAGCAATCACTGCTCAGACACATACAAACAAAATATAGCTACTAATGTTCAGGAGCTTCTCTGAATTACACAAAGAACCCAAAAAACCATTCCTCTTCTCAGACTTCTACTATAAAAAACTCCTAACTCTCTACATTCATTCATTCCTTTTGTCTCTTCAAAAATTCCCTCTCAAAATTTGAATTCACCTACCAAAACTAATTCTTCTACAGACTGAGTTGCACGGTAGGAGGAAGTTGGGAAAGAAATCCCCAAAACATCTATCACCTATGCTAGCAAAAAATTCTCCTGACAAGTAGGTGGTAATGGGAAGAGGCTCAAGGGCAATTAATTTTTCCAACAAATGAAACAATCTAAAAAAATAGCCTTGCATTATACTAATCTGCATCATGTTAGATATCCAATAATAATGAAAGGACATTCAACAAACCATAACAAAATGAATTTTTTTTTATCAGATGATGTCGTTGCAATTTTCCTAGTATATATGCATGCAAAATGCAGTAGCATAGACAAGGCACGTGAATTGCTTGACAGACTGCCGTATGCAGATGAAGGCAACCATAAGTTTCATTTTAAACAATAAACAAGGTTTCCTTCTGCTACAACATAAACATTAACAAAGGAAGATGTATTATTCTTTTCCTATCACATACAATACAAAAGATCATGCGTCATCCAAGAGTAGAATTATTTCCAAATTATCGACTTTTTAATGCTCACTTTTCAACAATTTCATGGAGAGATAAATCTGTGCTTGATTGATGTATATCTCTAATAGATGAAGTTAACAAATCCCATATTTATTTTAGCCAATTTATACACTCTGCTTTTTTTTATTCAATTTATACACTTTTCTTTAATCTTCCTTACAAAAATAAAGGAATTACATTTTAATTTACTCGCCCATGTTCTTTTCTTTCTAGAGAACCTATACTTCAAATAGTATTATGCATTGTGAAATTTTCATTAATATGGCCAATGAAATACAAATTTAAAATATCTCTTAATACTTTTTGTGAGTCACAAAATTTAGTTGGGATTTATATTACAATGATTGTGATATTGGTTTAATGGGAAGGTTAGTGACTCTCCACAGGGTGAGGATTAAATAAGAGGCCGACTCATGAACTAGGTATGAAGCAATTCAAATTTGTTTGGATATATTTGAAAGGGTTCTATGTTTTTCTCTTTATAACTTAATTCATGTCAATAATAATAATACAGAGGATAAGGGCACTATCAACAAGAGGAAATGCACAAGTA
The DNA here is from genome assembly GCA_007115665.2 of Sequoiadendron giganteum. Classification (NCBI taxonomy): domain Eukaryota; kingdom Viridiplantae; phylum Streptophyta; class Pinopsida; order Cupressales; family Cupressaceae; genus Sequoiadendron; species Sequoiadendron giganteum. The sequence goes on along the minus strand of CM021105.1, from coordinate 244,013,567 downwards.
CCTTGACAATGGCCTCAATTCATGACCTAGCATGGTGTGATGACATGAGATGCTAATTTGAAATAGGTGTCGGTCCAAGGTGGCAAGATCCAAGACTGAAAAGGTGTACAGTCAAAATTATGTCAATATTCAAATATAGTGATGTTCAACTTGAGCAACTTAACCTTGTGAAGAATTACTTAAGCTAGATTGTAGACCGTCTTAGTTGGCATTGGCAAAGGCAGACAAAGATAGACCATTTCCACCCATATGTTGTGTTTTTGATATTGCTTAAAGTTATTTTTCTTTTCAGACCAAGATGAGCATGTCCTTTTTGTGTTTTCCTACCATCAAAATGCACTGTCCTCCATTTCCAAATGACAAATCGAAGTTTAGTTTTTTTAAAAGAAAGGAAATGTGCATAAGTGAGTTGTTGTTGAGGCTTCCATAGAAGTTGCAACACCTAGATATTGATGATCCCAAAACCCTAGGTTGGTCACCGCCATCCCCGACTTCCACCACTCCACTCCTTTTTTCCCCCCATCATAATGAATCCCCTCCCTAGACTTCTATGGGAGACCATACCTTTTCTTGAATGTCCATAATGGTGTCATTAACTTCTTTGTGTATCAATTTTCTCCCTCGATAGACACCCCACATAAATTCTACATCTGCCATAAAAAATATCTTCCCCCTCACCTTAAAAAAAATAAATCCAAAATAAATAACATCTCTTCAATTATTATCTGCAAAATAACTCCCTCCCTGAAGCTGAACACCATGCTTCATAATGGCATCCCAACAGAACCTCTAATGAAAGGAATTATAATCTTAATTTTCCATTATTGATGTCTGCAGAAGTAGACTATCTGACCTCTCCTCACTCTCCGTCAATTTAATTCATCAATTTCCCCTCATGGAAAGTCGATTATTGTGTCTTTTAATGGAAAATAATTTTGAGTTATTTATTTCATTTGATGCCTTCTACCTTTTTCCTTCTTCCATCTCTACGTCACATGCCTAGTTAAGACAATCATCGATGCCCTTAAATGGGTAGCTGACAATTGTAAAAGAGGTGAGCCATCCTTCTCAAAATAATTTATATACATACATGTTTAAAAGTTTATTTATAATTGATATTCTAGTGAATTATAAAATTATATAATTTTGATAAGGTTTTGTAAACTTTTGTTGCTCATTGTTTTAAATTCTAATTCTTTGAATAAGGATTTATTACACACACTATGTATTCTCTCATATCTTTATCCTAGCCTTTCTTAACATGGCCATTGCTAATTTTTATATCTTAATACATTGTGATATGTGATCACAATCTATAATTAATTATGGTATTTTAGCATACTAATGAAGTCATACTAAATATTGAAACATTTTGTTACTATTTTTTCTCTTATTCATCTTGTTTTAGGTGTGCCTGCAATGTTTCTTTCTTTAGTAGAGGTCAATATCTATCTTCACTTCTTTATGATTATCGTACCTACATCCTTATTAGATGGAGAGTGATAATGTTGTGCATGTTTCTCAAAATTTTATACTTTTATGGACATCTCTCATACACTATTTACTTACTATGATATTTTAATGACACATGATTTGATTATGCCTAATTATGAATCATATACCATATTTGACATGCACATTTATTGTTTGATCACTTTAGGATATTGCATTAATATAGTTTTATTTTAGAGATATTTCGTTTTAGCCTTTACCTTATTATTATATTTATTTTTCCCATTTGAGGGAAAGTTGCTTTTTAAATGCACTTTCATGATTATTTCTATCAACAAGAGTCAAATTATTCATCATTACATGAGGTTATCAGACAATTATATAATAACACCAAATTTTTACTATAAGATTACACTATCATATTCTCTCGAAGCATAAGGAATTATGTGCACCCTAATAGTGACCACTAATATATCTTATTGGTTCTTGGGAGGGCTTGTTTATTAAATCACTATTGTCACATCATATATTGAATCTGCATTGTTATATTATATATTGAGATTATGTTACCATATAATGACTAGACTAATCCCATATTTGACCTCATGATCCTATATTATCATATATTTATATGGTTTCCTATTCATACTATAATATTATGTTGACCTTAAAATTTTAAACCTTCCTACGTCGTAGTTCATGAGGTCTATTGTTACCACCCACTAGAAAATCTCTTCATGCATTATGGGGAGTTGACCAGGTGGCCTTACAAATAGTAACCATAGGGGAAGCAACATCCACCAAAGCTAGAGCAAATGGAGTAGTATGAACCTGCATAGAAGAAGCCTCCGAAGGAGTAGCATCAATAATAGTAAGCCTATACTTAGAAGGAAAAGAAGACTCACTATTAGAAGAATATTCAACATCAAGAAACACTGTTAAATGTTCTGAAAGAGCATTCTTCCACCAGGTGCAGGAAGAACAAGGATGATCCCCACAAGGATAGTCATGATCCAGGTGTCTAGTAGCAAAACATCATCTACAGTGAAAAGGGATACCTTCATAATCCACCAGTTGAGACTAGGACCAACCATTAGCCTGGAGAACAACCTCTTCAAGTAAATCCTAAGATAAATCAATTTCCACCAAAATTCTTGCAAAGGAGGTGTGATTGAAATTATTGGAAGCAATGTCTACTTTCAAAAATCTACCAAGAGCATTTTGAATGTTCTCAGAAGTAGAGGAGCACCAAAACTATAAGGGGAGATACGACAATCTCACCCAAATAGGCATTTGATTAGTGGTCTCCTTCAAGGGGTTGAAGGAATGAACCCAAGGCCTCATGGATATGGGATGAGAGCCCCATTCCCAAAGTACATGATCCAAAATTTCTTTTCTATCCTTAGAAGATCAAAAGCCAACTACAAAACCCTCTAGCAAAAGGATAAATCTCCATCCTACCTTCCACCAACGGAGACCAATGGTTGGAAATCTAGATATTTTGCTTAGATAGGGGAGGCCATCATCGACAAAACCTACAAATCAGGGCATTTTTTGAATAGGCATCAATATTGTCAGAGACATCCTTGCCTAGAGGGATAACAGGGGCAGAGCTAGCACAAGGCAAAGGTTGCATAGAGCCTGCCCCAACAATACTTTTTCATATTGCATCCATAAAGGAGGACTAAACAGGTCTCTTTATAGCAGAAGAACCCTCTTAGAACCCATCTGTGAGTTTCTTTGAAGTAGGAGAATGCTCATAGAGCCCAACCATAGGAGAAACAAGGTCTGCCTTAGCCCCGACCACCAACAACGAACTCAGCGAAGGTGTAAGGTCCACAACTAAGTCACAACCACATGGTGAAGCAACAGGCAAGGCTATCTCAGAGGGGTAGAAGCAATGGTTAGGAGAGCGGGGGGATTTCAAATTAGCCATAGGGTGGGAGATACTAGAGGAATCATCCATCTCATAAGATTTAAGTCTCACCTTATGAGAAATTGTTGTGTGAAGTTAAATGTTAAAACAATTAATATCATCATTAACATTAACATCGTCATAATGTGATATAATATTTTTATTGAATTAGTAATACCTAAATAAAGGTGATTTCTATTATTATAATTATCTATGCTAATATTAATGAGATATAACCTTAATACAAGTATTAACAATAGCAATAATAGATCTCTAGTATTAATACAAAGTGGAACAAATAAAAGAGTTAAGTAAATAGATAAATAGATATAATGGTAATGGATATGCATATATAAATACCAATAGAAAATGTTAAATTTAATATGAAGCATAAGAGTGCTATGGATATTATTAAAATATAATAATATTCAAATAGCCCACATAGGTAGCGGAGTTGGCTTTGGTTGTGGGTTTTTCCCCATAGGTTTCGGGTTCAACTCCGCTCTCGAGTTTAAGAGGTGGGCCTACTAGCACCAGGGGCAGTAACGTTCCACCCACAGGGGACTAGTCGTGGGGATACCTCTATGTAAAAAATAGAAAATAATAATATTAAAATTAATGATGGTGTTGATAATCATTCTATCCCAAAGGTAGGTCTTAACAATAACCATAAAAATAATGAATTCTAATGAAGGAATATGATAATAGAAACACCAAGAGATCTTGTGCATGTTTAATATTATTAGTACTAGGAGAAATTTTAAGAGTAACATTAGTAATGAGAATAGTAAATGCAATGATTGATACCAACAATATGATTGATAGTGATATTAACGTAAATATTAATGACAAATCACCAATGAAGATATTACTCAATATAATAATTAATATGATGTTAATAATATGATTAAAAGAGATATATTTACACTAATAATAATTTAGCTAGTAACATTAACATTAATACTACTATTAACAATAGAAAACAATAGTATTGTTAGTAATTCTAAGAGTAAGATTGGAATTGGAGAGGATTCCTTTATTAATATTATGGGATAATATTAACATTAATGTTAATTAGAATCTGGATAAGGTTGTGGATGTTACCAAGTTTGTGATGAATAATGAAGCTAAGGGTGTGTGTTTCCTCAATGAGAATGCAAGGCAGTGGATGGAGGATGTGTCAGGTGGGAAGGAAGTTGCTGGTAATGTGGCTAGCCTTCCTAGTGTTTTCATTAGAGAGGTTAGTGACAAGGGTCCTTGTACTAGGGCTCATAATAAAACTGAGTTGAATTCTGGGTTTTCTTCCAAGGAGGTCGCTAAGGTTATGAAAGTGCACCAAAAGGTTATTGACAGTGATATAGAGGTGGCTGGTATCTTAAAGAATCTGTAGTTTCTTGTTGTTTTTGTTCCTCTTTGTTGGCAGTTATTTTGTTGGTTTTTTGCTGCTTGTTGGTTGCTTTTTAGTTTTTGTGTCTATCTTCTTATCCAACATTATTTTTTGTAAAGGGTTTCAGGGCCCCTTCAAAACCTGTTTTACCTCTAATCAAAAATATTAATGTTAAATAAGGATATTGTATTTAATCATAATAATTATATCAATAGTATACATTTTAATATGATGAGCATCATTAACATTGGTAAATGTAAATATAAATAATAAAAGAAGATCCCTTGTCACCAATAAATAATAGGAACTGACTATAACTTATATGCAAAATAAATGAATAAGAGATATGGATCAAGAAGGGAAATAAAATAAAAATAGGGTTTAATATCATGTTATTAAATTTTAAATGGAGTTGTAACATTAACAATAAATGAATTATGATAATATTGTCAATCGACACAATGTCATAACTTTGTAAGGTATTAATGCGAGAGAAAGAATTAATGAAATAAATATTCACGATTTCAATATTGGAACAAAGTATAGATCTACTACAACCATGTAGATTCCCCTTTATAGTTTTGTTTTAACAAAGGGTGTGCGAATGGATTTCCACAGCCCACCCTTGAGTGACGTGTCCATGACGGCCTTGCATAAGAAACTCGTTGGATGCACATAGTTTACATACCATGTTTAGACATGGTTAGTAGTTATTAGTGCTTTCATGTTTTAGTTTAAAAATATAAATGGTTGTGATTGTGTCTAAAGGTGTGAAATTTTTTGGGCATGACAAATTTTTACCTCCTAGACTTGGCATTTCTGAAAGTGATGAAAATTGTAAGTTGTCAAGATGAGGATGGGTGAAGTGTCACCGCCCCATCCCATCCTCTATATTTTTTTTAGGTTGGTTGAGATGAGGTTAATGTCTCCATGATACACCATAGGTGATGACACGTGGAGACTTCTCTTGAGGAGTATTTTACTTGGAAGTCCCTTAAGAGGCTAGGTGTTATTAGGACAAAAGGATTAGGGTTGGCTTAATATTTGATGTCACCTCCACATTCAAATATGTGGATATCAAATTTCCTATTTAATTCCTTTAGACTTGGGGAATAAATGCTTTATTTGGATAAATTATCCTAAGTGTTGAAGAGACGAGAAAGAAGTGTGTATAAGTTGGCTTGATAGAGGAGCTTGAAATGGATTGGTAGGTTTCTTCATCAAAGTTATACTTGATGTTGTTTTGGAAGGTTTTTTAAATTAAGGGTCTATACCCTTGATAAGATTTGATTTTTGTAGATTATTGTATGAGTGTCACATTATTGTTAATATAAAAATATAGTGTATGTTATTTTTTATATGTGTTGTGTTGTGTTTTTAGAAAAAAAAATTTAGGGTAAGATTTACAAATAGATATAGATCATGCCATGTAATGGGGTTGAGTTACGAGGACCCTCATTTGGAAAAAAATATTAGGTATGAGTACCCATTTACTAGTGATTGAGAAGAATGGGAATGGGTGCTTTCAGAGTCTTGTGATGAGGAGCTTTGTGTTGTATGTAACGCCCCACCACACAACCCTAGAGGATGATGCAAACAACTACTTAAACAGGCTAATCATTTTTTTTGTTTAAGTACAAATATTACACAAATTCGCTTCCCAATGCAAACATCCCCTAAGGTTACGAGACTGAAACTACTTAACAACCCACAACAACAACAACATAAATGAAACCATAACATTTATCTACTCAAGATAATAAGTACACATACATTCCATTAAAGATAAATTACATCCAAACATAATAGATAACTTTCAAACTCACTTATCCATAAATAAATATTACTATTACAACTCTCATTACCTGAATGAGGCAAGTCCAATAAATAAGATTACATATTACAACTTTCCACCTCGATAACAACTAAGGGGTAAAAGATACAAGAGCAACTGAAAGGAAATAAAGCATGACATGAAACTGAATCCCATGAGCTCTCCAACTAGAAGTCTCATCCACAAGAACATGAAGATAGCCCAACGGATTTAGGTGCACACCAACCAACCAAGTGGAACCCAAAGGCCCACCCCCCATGCTAGGAGATAGTAACTAGGAATCCTAGTCAAGACCATCTACCTCTAGACACAGGCTGACATAAACTGAACCAAAATAGTGACAACCAATCACATGAACCTCACAAGTACATCCCAAGGTATAACTCAAATACAACATAAGTACAACATAAGATCAAAACATGTACAACTCAAATACCGAGCAAGTACAACTCTACAAGGTCACATTGCTTCTAGAAATAAAGCAGGGCAAGTATGTTATGAGAACCATACACATAATAATTGAATAACAAATATGGCCACACTAGGTATGTTATGGAAACCATACCCACAAAATTGAATACCAACTATGGTCACATCAAGTATGTCAAGGAGACCATACCCACAAAATCAAAAACCAACTATTGTCCTAGATAGAGTGTCATCACATAGCTCATCATGGGTTATCCTTGGGATTCTTCCTAGGCTCTGGCCCCCACAAGAAAAGGTTATCCTTGTGACCTTTATCGAATCTTGGCCCCCATACTCACTCATGCAGAGCCAAATACCTTTTGTACAGACAAGATAGATGACCTTGCCATTACAAGCCTTCCCATCTCATCCCAAGTCTAGACGAGCACTTGAGTCCATGAGTGAGGCATTAATATCTTGATTAGTGAGAAGTTAGTCCTAATCTTCTAAGTATTATTTTAGTTATCACTTGATTAAATAACTTACAATGAGTTATCTTGGCACCACTTCGTGTGCTAGCCCCTGTTACAAGCCACTCTTCTACTAAACAACACACACACACCATCCAGATATCAATGGAACCAAGGTGCAACAAACAAGACATCATGACCTCTCCTTTCTCAAGAGGTGACACAAACTAAAACGCACTCCAACACCAGAGGCAACAACCACATAACAAGGCTGCTCCCAACCACTCCTAACAAGGAGACACACATTACAAAATCCACTCCTTTCTTAGGAGCAACAAAGATAAAACCATCTCCAAACACTGGACGTAACAACAATAACAAAAACTGCTCCTAAACCAAGGAGGTACAAACATTCCCGTTCATGGAATCAGGTACTAACATAAACACAATCCTCATGCATTATCCAAGATAATTCACAACAGGTTGACATCACAAACGACAACCCTCACAAACAACAAACCATTTGGAAGACTTACAAATTTACAACACATTTAACCCACTTTCCCAAACACATGAACTCAGAGGAAACAAACTAATTTTGGATATATTAAATCCATTTTCCTTAACAAAATTCAGTATTACATTGCCTCAATAAAACTTAATCAATTAATACCTCTTTCAAACAAGGACGAAATTTAAACCCATTATCTAATCCTTGATTGCTTAAATTAATAAAATAAGTATTTCCTTCTACGGTTCAAAACTTATCTTTTAAAAATAGCTATTTTCCCTTTCAAAATAAATTGCTTAAAAAGAACAATTAACCTTGCTGTAAAAAGAACACTTCACAGATATATCCAATATTTGTCACTCAAATATAGTATTTCAAAATAGAATCCATAATTCGACTATTGCACTCTAATCTAAAATTTCTTCAATTTATCCCAAATTATACGATTAATTTTAAATCAATATTTAATATAGGCATAAATTAAAATATGCATATATTAAACCTCAACAAAAAAATATATAAAATTAAATATTAAACAAATATTAATATTTTAATATTATAAAATATAATATTAACATATATTAATATTTTAATATTATAAGATATAATATTAAATATTAACATAGATTAATATTTTAATATTATAATTATAATATTAACTATTAAAACTTTATTTTATAAAAAAAAAATGAACTTAAAAAAAAAAGCCTGTGTTTCTTATTGGGCTACGCGCCTTACATTCGAGGTGGGGCCACATGAAATAGAGGTAGGGTGGCTGGTTTGACCATAGCCGAACCCCCACGTATGGGCCGACTATGTTGAAACACAGTCGCACCCATTAATGGGCGCAGTTGTGTTTCAACACAGCCATCCCACTAGATGCAGTAGCGGTGGAGGAAAATGGATGGGGGGGTGCATTGGGCGCAGCTCCCCCCACTCGCCTCCCATGGGGCGTGGTGGGGGTTGAGCCCCCAACAACCTCCCCACCGAAAATTTCGGCTATTTTAATTTCTTTTTAAATGTGTTTTAAAAACCAAAACACAGACCAAACCCCTACGATTTTTTCAATCCGCCTCTTTAAAAGGGGAGTCAAATTTTTTTATTTAACAACATATTATAACAAATATGCAAAGATTAACTATATATTTATATGTAAATATATACATATATATTTATCTTTATGTATATATGTACATATAAATTTCTCACAAGGAATTTTAAGATTGATTGAGCAAATAATTTTCAAAGATAATAATTTGCAACCAAGAACTCATTTTTGTTTTGAATAGAATTTCATTTCTAAATACAAGAACCAAGTTTGAGAGTAGATTTAAATTGAGTTTTCTTTGCAACTAATCAAAGGATTTAAATGTTTTCAAACAACATTTTCAAATTTATGAATTCTTTCAAAATCAAAATCAATATAATAACATGAACCTATTTTTTTTTCAAAAGTTTGAGAAGATCCAGATGATGCATGGATCTTGGCTTCAATTCCCTCTTCAGATCAGCCATTTTCACAACCTCAATCCGAAACCCACAAAATCCAACGATACCTCCTTCCTCCATTTTTCCATTTTTTTTCCAAAAACTTCATAATCCCCAATTTTGATGCAAAATCCAAACATAAGGATAAAACCCTAAAATTCAACAACCACCCTCATAAATTTCTAAAAACAGAATAGCAAAAGTCTTTCTTTTGAATTTTTGATTTTCAAATTCTAATTTGACTTTTAGTCTCATTTTCCTTTATTTTTCAATTTCAACCAATATGCATAATTTTCCAAAATGAATAATCCAATGCATTTCAACACAATAATTTAATTTAACACAATCTAATTTAATAAATTTAATAAAATAATCTTAATCCAAGATTAAATCATTTTATTAATTAAATTAAATTAATTAATAAATCAAACAACATCTCTAATGTTATAACCCGATTAATATAATCAATAACTTAAATACCAAACACCATTTAATTGCCTCTTTCTAACTTGAATTTAAATAATGAAGAGAGAGAACAATAATCAAAGCAACACAACTCGACAACACCTGACGACATACAAAGACTAGGGTGACAACCTGGCACAGAAACCTACCTACTATCTCCCAATCAAATACCATTGGGTATTGAACACGCTCCAACCTATGAAACCAGGTGGAGTCGATGTCCTGTACCTATCAACCTGGAAATCAAGTAACAACAAGATATAGTATAAACAACATAAAATACACACCATGAAGAGGTAATCTCAGAATCGCAGGGCGCTCACAAGTGAGTGATGCGATCCGTCCCCTTCACCAATACAATATTACCAACTGACGAATCTAACATCATTAATATGATCAAAAGCATAAACATCATTAATTGAATTAACCACTATGCTAATTTAAAGCATGACATAATGATACATCAGGATCAAATACCATCACAATAAAATACAACATTTGCATCCCTTACAGATAACGATCAAATAGAAACTGAGTTCAATTCAAAGCACTTAATAGAAAATAAGGCCTAACCAAACAGAACACTATTCAGTCAAAAGAACAAAATGAAGGGGTCTTACATCCTCCCCCACTAGGGTCAGGCTTACTCTTGGAAGCCTGCAACAACCCCTAGTGCAAACTCCATACAATCATACAAAACCAAGGGTTCCAAACTGAACCACTCCAACCCTCAACACATAGACAATAGCAACCCATGCCATAAACAACTCAGCCAAGAACACTGCGAATCTAAACAAGACCACATGGTGGAGCAACCACCAACCAAGTCTCCAAAACACATATCCAAGGATTATCACACATAATACACATATGTACCAATACACATCACTCAGAAAGTGACACATCGATCCATGATAGAAGAATCCATGAACCAAGAACCACTAACCAACTCAAATGAATCCAACAAGACCTCAACGACCTGTCTCTTGTTGTATAAGGTGATCAGCCTCCAAGAGATAGTCATCACACAAAGGTGAGTAGTGGGTCCTAGCTGCAACACAATCTCACGTACCCCCATCCTCAACGTTTCCTACATCTACTTCCTCGTACACACTCGCCAAGTCCGTATCATACGTCTTTGGAGAGGAATTACAATTCAACACATAACCAACATTGAAAACAACAAAGATAACTAGCTTAGCCACCAAGTTCATAAAGAAGATAAAATTGAAGTTCCATTTCAACAATAAAGAAATAAATACGCATAATTTCAACACTGAATCAAGTTTATAACCACTAGGGTTATAAAAAAATAAGTTCACAAGTTGTGGCTAAACCTTCACAACCAAATATAACAAGATGTCGACCCTCACAATCAACCGAAAAGAATAATCAATAACTATAAGAAAGTTCACAATTTTTAAAATTTCACTATACAACAACCGTGTGACTAGTTACTAGACACAAAATGAGGAAGGAGGAAACAATGTCTGACTAGACTGATAACAACCCTCATGTGATGCGGAAGGAGTACATAATTCACATGACTCAGAGTGTATCCACGACTCTCAAACAAGATACAATTGCTGGTTTCTCACATTTACAAGGGTACAACAGCATACTTAACCCCATAGGAACATTCAATTCCATAACCCATGGGATACATATCGAAAATTCCTAACCAAAACCTTTTATCAGGTTTCTTTCACGCTACTCTTTTCCATAGAGTACGTCAGGCTAAAGTGGAAGCCATGAACATGTGAACACTTGACCAACCCACTAACAATTCACAGGGACTACACGGTGGGCATGAATGTACCCAGAGAACCCAATGTTTAAACCTAGGCTCTGATACCATGTGTAATGCCCCACCATGCAACCCTAGAGGATGATGCAAACAACTACTTAAACAGGCTAATTTTTTTTTTTGTTTAAGTACAACTATTACACAAATTCGCTTCCTAATGCAAACATCCCCTAAGGTTACGAGACTGAAACTACTTAACAACCCACAACAACAACAACATAAATGAAACCATAACATTTATCTACTCAAGATAATAAGTACGCATACATTCCATTAAAGATAAATTACATCCAAACATAATATAGATAACTTTCAAACTCACTTATCCATAAATAAATATTACTATTACAACTCTCATTACCCGAATGAGGCAAGTCCAATAAATAAGATTACATATTACAACTTTCCACCTCGATAACAACTAAGGGGTAAAAGATACAAGAGCAACTAAAATGAAATAAAGCATGACATGAAACTGAATCCCACGAGCTCTCCAACTGGAAGTCTCGTCCACAAGAACATGAAGATAGCCCAACGGATTTAGGTGCATGCCACCCAACCAGGTGGAACCCAAAGGCCCACCCCTTGTGCTAGGAGATAGTAACCAGGAATCCTAGTCAAGACCATCTACCTCTAGACACAGGCTAACATAAACTTAACCAAAATAGTGGCAATCAATCACATGAACCTCACAAGTACATCCCAAGGTACAACTCAAATACAGCATAAGTACAACATAAGATCAACACATGTACAACTCAGATACCAAGCATGTACAACTCTACAAGGTCACATTGCTTCCAGAAATAAAGTAGGGCAAGTATGTTATGAGAACCATACACATAATAATTGAATACCAACTATGGTCACACTAGGTATGTTATGGAAACCATACCCACAAAATTGAATACCAACTATGGTCACATTAGGTATGTCAAGGAGACCATACCCACAAAATCAAAGACTGACTGTTGTCCTAGATAGAGTGTTATCACACAGTTCATCATGGGTTATCCTTGGGATTCTTCCTAGGCTCTGACCCCCACAAGAAAAGGTTATCCTGGTGACCTTTACCGAATCCTGGCCCCCATACTCACTCATGCAAAGCCAAATACCTTTCGTACAAACAAGATAGATGACCTTGCCATTACAATCCTTCCCATCTCATCCCAAGTCTAAACGATCACTTGAGTCCATGAGTGAGGCATTAATATCTTGATTAGTGAGAAGTTAGTCTTAATCTTCTAAGTATTGTTTTAGTTATCACTTGATTAAATAACTTACAACGAGTTATCTTGGCACCACTTTATGTGCTAGCCCCCGTTACAAGCCACTCTTCTACTAGACAACACACACACCATCCAAACATCAATGGAACCAAGGTGCAACAAACAAGACATCATGACCTCTCCTTTCTTAGGAGGTGAAATAAACTCAAATGCACTCCAACACCAGAGGCAACAACCACATAACAAGGCTGTTCCTAACCACTCCTGACAAGGAGGCACACATTACAAAATCTACTCCTTTCTCAGGAGCAACAAAGATAAAACCATCTCCAAACACTGGAGGTAACAATAATAACAAAAAATGCTCCTAAACCAAGGAGGTACAAACATTCCAATTCGTGGAAACCGGGTACTAACATAAACACAATCCTCATGCATTATCCAAGAGAATTCACAATAGGTTGACATCGCAAACGAAAACCCTCACAAACAACAGACCATCTGGAAGACTTACAAATTTACAACACATTTAACCCACTTTCCCAAACACATGAACTCAGAGGAAACAATCACGAAGTCAAGTTGCGAGGAAACAAACTAATTTCAAATATATTAAATCCATTTTCCTTAACAAAATTCAGTATTACATTGCCTCAATAAAACTTAATCGATTAATACCTCTTTCAAACAAGAACGAAATTTAAACTCATTATCTAATCCTTAATTGCTTAAATTAATAAAATAAGTATTTCCTTCTGCGATTCAAAACTTATCATTTAAAAATAGCCATTTGCCCTTTCAAAATAAATTGCTTAAAAAGAACAATTAACCTTGCTGTAGAAAAAACACTTCACAGATAAATCCAATATTTGTCACTCAAATATAATATTTCAAAATAGAATCCATAATTTGACTATTGCACTCTAATCTAAAATTTCTTCAATTTATCCCAAATTATACGATTAATTTTAAATCAATATTTAATATAGGCATAAATTAAAATATGCATATATTAAACCTCAACAAAAAAGTATATAAAATTAAATATTAAACAAATATTAATATTTTAATATTATAAAATATAATATTAACATATTTACATATATTAATATTTTAATATTTTAAGATATAATATTAAATATTAACATAGATTAATATTTTAATATTATAATTATAATATTAAATATTAAAACTTTATTTTATAAAAAAAAATGAACTTTAACAAAAAAGCCTGTGTTTCTTATTGGGTCGCGCGCCTTACATTCGGGGTGAGGCCACACAAATTAGAGGTGGGGCAGCTGGTTTGACCATAGTCGAACCCCCACGTATGGGCCGACTGTGTTGAAACATACTCGCACCCAATAATGGGCGCGATTGTGTTTCAACACAGTCATCCCACTACATGCAGCAGCGGTGGAGGAAGATGGATGGGGGGGGGCACTAGGCGCAGCTCCCCCCACTCACCTCCCATGGGGCGCGGTGACGGTTGAGCCCCCAGCGACCTCCCCACCGAAAATTTTGGCTATTTTAAATTTGTTTTAAAAACCAAAACATAGAACAAACCCCTACGGGTTTTTCAATCCACCTCTTTAATAGGGGGGTCAATTTTTTTTATTTAATAGCATCTTATAACAAATATGCAAAGATTAACTATATATTTATATGTAAATATATACATATATATTTATCTTTATCTATATATGTACATATAAATTTCTCACAAGGAATTTGAAGATTGATTGAGCAAATAATTTTCAAAGATAATAATTCGCAACCAAGAACTCATTTTTGTTTTGAATAAAATTTCATTTCTAAATACAAGATCCAAGTTTGAGAGCAGATTTAAATGTTTTCAAACAACATTTTCAAATTTATGAATTCTTTCAAAATCAAAATCAATATAATAACATGAACCTGTTTTTTTCTCAAAAGTTTGAGAAGATCCAGATGATGCACAGATCCTGGCTTCGATTCCTTCTTCAGATTAGCCATTTTCACAACCTCAATCCAAAACCCACAAAATCCAACCATACCTCCTCCCTCCATTTTTCCATTTTTTTTCCAAAAACTTCATAATCCCCAATTTTGATGCAAAATCCAAACATAAGGATAAAACCCTAAAATTCAACAACCACCCTCATAAATTTCTAAAAATAGAATAGCAAAAGTCTTTCTTTTGAATTTTTGAATTTTTTTTGAATTTCAAATTCTAATTTGACTTTTAATCTCATTTTCCTTTATTTTTCAATTTCAACCAATATGCATAATTTTCCAAAATGAATAATCCAATGCATTTCAACATAATAATTTAATTTAAAACAATCTAATTTAATTAATTTAATAAAATAATCTTAATCCAAGATTAAATCATTTTATTAATTAAATTAAATTAATTAATAAATCAAACAACATCTCTAATGTTATAACCCGATTAATATAATCAATAACTTAAATACCAAACACCATTTAATTGCCTCTTTCTAACTTGAATTTAAATAATGAAGAGAGAGAACAATAATCAAAGCAACACAACTCGACAACACCTGATGACATACAAAGACTAGGGTGACAACCTGGCACGGAAACCTAGCTACTATCTCCCAATTGAATACTATTGGGTATTGAACATGCTCCAACCTATGAAACCAGGTGGAGTCGATGTCCTGTACCTGTCAACTTGCAAATCAAGTAACAACAACATATAGTATAAACAACATAAAATACACACCGTGAAGAGGTAATCTCGGAATCGCAGGGCACTCGCAAGCGAGTGATGCGATCTGTCCCCTTCACCAATACAATATTACCGACTGACGAATCTAACATCATTACTATGATCAAAAGCATAAACATCATTAATTCAATTAACCACTATCTTATCCAAAGCATGACATAATGATACATCATGATCAAATACCATCACAATAAAATACAACATTTGCATCCCTTACAGATAACGATCAAATAGAAACTGAGTTCAATTCAAAGCACTTAACAAAAAATAAGGCCTAACCAAACAGAACATTGTTCGGTGAAAAGAGCAAAACGGAGGGGTCTTACATTGTAGAACTTTTTTATGAAATGGATTATTTGGACGAGTGTTTTTTACTATGCATATTGTTAAAATTTATCCATATGAGTATTTCCACCACTCCCCCTAATGTGATTATCATGGGATAATCAATTTGTTGTGCAAACCTTGAGTGTATTGTGTGTTTGTGGTTGTAAATTGTACTGTTATTTGTGTTTGAGTTTTATGTTTTTGTACCTACCTTATCTATGTAGCCTTCAAGCTTAGGGGTGGACTATCTTCAGTCCTATGGTTGTGAGGTGAGCTTTAATTGGAAATTAAAATAAAAATTATTTGTTGTGAATGTGAAGATCAGGGTTCTTGTTCGAATTTTACTCATAGTGAAATACTATGTGCATTTAAATCCTTTTCAATATTGTAAACAAGTTTTAAATATATGTTGTGATGTAATGTGATACATGCCCATTGTAAAAATACATTATAAATATATTTTTAAGTTTAGAAATAATTTTTTTATCTACAAGAAATATTGTAGAAAGTATTTTCTACATTTACTATGGTTATGGAGAAAGAAGATTGAAATACAATTATTATTATAAGATATTCTAGAAATTTAAACAAGAAATTTTATTATAGTTATCTACCATTCTAAGATGGTTATCTGTATGATATGTCATATATAACCAATCTTATTTTACATTCCTTTGTGTTTTTCTTTGTTGTTAGAAAATTCTTAAACACTTAGGCTAATATTTTTTTCTCTTTGTATTACTTTATGTTTTGCATATAAATTAAAAGAATACATACATGCTATTCTATTATTCTTTATTTAGTTTTGTTTGTCTTCCTATCTTTAAAATAAAATATTTATTTATTCCTTATTAATTCAAATAAGATAATAGACACACACATAGACACATAGTTTTTTAATCTTATTTTATTTGTACAATAAATATCTAGTAATATGTTGTATAAAACTAGTTGAGGTGAATATTTGAAAATATACACACATACACATTAACACACACACACAAATATATTATATATATGGGTGTGTATAACTAAGAAGTTGTTATCTTTCTTTCTTTAAAAAAATATTATTATGATTAGTTTGTATATATATATATATATATATATATATATATGTTTAATAATGTTTTTCAAATTTAAAAGATTAAATAACTAAAATAAAATAAGATAAAATATACATATGAGCTTTGTTATAAGGAAGGGCATAGCACTAAACCTAGCCATAGGGGGGATTGTCTTACCTAAGAGGTGTGAACCCATAGAGGGTTGTAACCCTATAGCCATAGCTTTGTGGGGCCATGACCTACAAGGGCCTTTCCCCTCTCTTGACTAGCTAGGGCCTACAGTCACAGTCATAGCCAAAACCCTTATTCCATAAATTTTTATATACATTTTTGTATAGATAAAAAAAGGCTATGAGATTTGGTATAATTTGGTCATCAATCTAGATCACATTGCTTGCAAACATGGCCTACACATAAAAGGATTTTTAAAAAAGTGACCAATTATATGAGTTTTTCAAATATATATGTACATATATATATACATATGTACATTTATATACATGCATACATACACATATATACACATATTTTCAACTTGCACAAACAATAATCTTTGTATATAAAATCATAGGCCATTAAATACAACAAGATGGATGAGTCAAAAAAGAGAAACAAATAATTAATACCAATGAAATAAGATATTTTTGGAAGAAGTGTCATTCAACCAAACATATGAAATTCTTCCCAATCCTCATCTTGGCATTCACAAAGAGACCAAATGAATAGGGTATCTTTCTTTAAACAAAGTTTTCAAAAGTTAGGGTATACTTGGGTGAAGCCTTTGATTTGGAAGTGAGGATAAATATCATCCAATGGATGATATTCATTCCTCATCCAATAAATTATTCTTGAAAACAAAATTAAAGGAAACCATTTGTTAGGACCATGATGAATTTTTTCACTCTTTTTTCTTAATCAAAATTTATTAAGTGATAGGGAGAAAGGGGTTTGATTAAATTTTTTCCACGAAACTAAATTGTTAAAGGGTTAGGATCATTAGTTACACTTATTATTTCTGAATTAATGTTGACTTTTAGTCATTAGAGGAAGATTTAATTATTTTCTTTAAAAAATTAAATATTAGTTAGTTAGTTTATTCAAATATTAAACTAAAAGATCAATGTATTATTAATTCAATGGAATCATTTTAATTTATTTTTTGAAGTGATAGGTCTCATCTTGGAGAATCAACCTCCATATTGTCATATAGAAACCCTGAAAGGGATAATACTTAGCTGGTGTAAGGCCAACCTTTGTGTGTCTATTACTACTTCCTTCTTCCTTGGTTTGTGTCACATTATTGCTAAAACCAATTTATGTATTGTGAATTTTTTTTTGGTGTGTTATATCATTCTAGTCACATTGGTAAATTGTGTGGATTATATTTTCTCTCCCTTTAGTTTTTTATAAAAAATATGATTATAATTGCTAAGAAACTTCTGCATAATTCCCTTACGAATTGTCTATTTAGGAGACCCTAGTTCTTGCACCTTATTAGATTTTTATAATATAATGATTTGTTGAATTCAAATGGCTAAGTGTAAGAACTAATGACTATCTAAACTTAGCATAATTATGTGATGTGGACTACTTTACATTACTAGTTTGGATTGGTGATTGTTTGATCTAGTTAGGACTGGGTGTGAGATTTTATGATTGAATTATTCTCAAGAAATATTATGTATAGAGTGAATTTAGTTGAGTAAGAGATAAGAACCAATGTGGTACATCTAACTTTAGTTTCATGAATGTACCAATGTGATTTATGTCTCTTGATGAGGATGCTACTTAAGAAGAGGGGAATGGGACCTTCAAGATTTTTTGAAGTAGTTCAATAATATTGGTAGCCAATCATATGTTGATACAAGTAAATATAATATTAATTGAACTAATGCTAAAATTTAGGTAAATATAGGTGGTAAGTTATACCCAATTAATATATGTTTAATTGCATCCTTAAAAATAAGGAAATTGTTGAAGATAAATTAGGAAAGGTTAAACCCAACATTTAGGATATTACTTCCTTTGATGATGAATTTTAAAAGTCTATATGAATTATTATCAAGTAAATTATTGAAATAGTCTTAGGGATATTAGTGAATTTGTGTGATTTTTGATGATTCTCTAACCATGTGTATATTGAATATATTAATGTTGTGGAAAATGCACAAAAAATATGTGCTAATGGGGGGAAAAGGGAGAGACATCAAAACCTTATTGAGACACTTCAATTTATTGAATTTTTAAGTCATAATTGATGTTTTAGGAAAGGGTATGTGCACCAAGTTGTGACACAAAAAAGGTGCCACTTTCCCATTTTAAATGAAATTGCACATTTGGTGAGCGCCAAATTTGGAACTCACCAAATGGCTTGAACAATTTAGTGAGTGCCAAATTTGGCACTTGCCAAATGAGAAAATTGAATTACAATATACCTGACTCTTTACCTTCATTCCATGTTTTCACCATTTCATGTGTTGTGGTTTTCCTTTTCTCAACCCGTGCCCACTAAATGCATTCCCTTTTTCACTTGGAGCTTGTGAATCTTCACGAGGATGCTGCCAAGATGTCGTAGAGGTGAAAGAGGTAAGTATTTTTTTTTAGTTTCAAATTTGAATTAGATTGCAAATTGAATTAGGTTTTTTAATTAAAATTTCTTTGAATTTCTAGGAAATGAATCTCCACATCCAAATATTAAAAATTCTCAATCACCTCCTCATGAAGACCCTCATGAACAAGAGCAACATCAAATTCCTCCCTCGATTTATATACATCCCATAGGAACACAAAAAAATATTCTAGATCAAATAGAAAACAACAGAAAGGAACTTGAAGAATTGATTGGAAGGTTAAATGGTACTGCCACAACACACCCTCATAGGAGAGGCCTTGTAAAATCCCTACATTCTACTATATCCCATGTATGATCCATGAGTGAAAAAATTAATTTTTGGGTGAATAAGAGGGAGGAATTAAAAAAAAATTATGTAAATAAACTTTCATATGTGTAAGTGATGAAATAAAAAATTACCAAATTCAACTTGTGTGCCCTTTTCATAGACCCAAGAGCCAATCAGCCTTTGTCAATTGCATGTTGGAGGTTCCCCATCTATTGGTGCCACCATGAAGGAATAAAAAATAAATTTTGGGATAGCTAGTGGATGGTTTTTTACCAACCTCCACACAATAACTACAAGCTCCCACATTAATTTTTGAGGAAACTCTATTATGAGTTTGTCCTCAATAAGATTCCAAATTATATCAATTGACTATCTAGATTTTCAAGGTAGAGGTGGGGGCTCCACACATGATAGAGTGGGGGGACGAAGTATTTTGTAGCTGGCACTGAGACCCTTGGCTAGACCCATGCTAGAGCATATGAATGCTCATTCTGTTGTGAAGGATAGTGTCAAGGTTGACATGTTGGACTTGATTAGCTCACTCACTCAAAGGCTTATATAGTATGTGAGGCCTCTAGTAGATCTTGATGTGGGTGATTCTTCTAGGCCTAGAGTTCTAGTCCACTTTTGTGATTCTCATGGAATTGTTTGCATATATTATCATGAGAGTGCTCAGGATGTAGCTACATAGGATACATCAATTGCACAAAAGATGGCTATGATAGATGCCTTGTTGAATGCAACATTCAACATTGATACTCGGGTAAATTTTAGTAAGTTCATTTAATTTTTTTATTAAATTTGATTATAAAATGTAAGAATAACTAAATTATTAGAATGAATATGATGAAAAGGCAGGGTTAGAGTGTTGATGATACTTGCACTATTCCCATAGACCCCTATTAGTTTACGTCATCGATTCCATAGGTATGTAACTCGTATTAATGAAATAATTATTACATGTGAACAATTGAACCTTATATGAATGATTATCTCATAACACACTTTATATGTCAAACTATTTTCTAGTGGGCCTTCGACATCGACACCTAGCTCTTTTCATTTTCGATGAACTTTCACTCAAGTAACCTTTATTCATTAATGGTGTTGTAGAAAAATGTTACGTAGTTTTGGTTATTGAAAAATATTTTTTGTTTCATTTTTAGATGTTCACATCAGATAGTCCTATCGCTATTCATGGTAGAATGGACCATGGATTTGCTGCAGCAGTAGCAAGTTATGATCCTTTGAAAAAGGTATGTGATAGATTAGTAAACTTCACATTACATTTTCTCTTTTATTGATCTATTATTGAAAATTTTAATGATACTTGTATGTAGTTTAATTTCTATCTCGATGGCTGCTTTAGGGGCTTGTTGTTGAAATGCACAAGAAAAATGAGAGGGGGGGTGAATCAATTATCACCAATCAAATTCACAAAACTGAAACAATTATTAACTCCACATCCACTTTAATCTTTTATTAAGTATGAGAATGAAGTGCAAATAACAGAAAGTAATATCAACACAAGAAACACCAGATTTACATGGAAAACCCAATAAGGAAAAAACCACAGTGAGGATTAACTCACAATATAATAGTAATTACAAAACTGGATACAAGAGGCTCACTGCCCAAGATAGGACTCACTATCTAGATAGGACTCACTCTCTAGATAGGACTCACTGTCCAAATAGGAGGCTCACTACCTATAGATACATAAACATATAAAGAAGAATGTTACACAAAGAACATTATCTCAATGCAATAGAAGGTCCACCATAACAACTTCCACACATGTGCAGCCTTGATCAGAGAATTGCAAACACCATTAGCTCATTGCTTTTAGGAGTCAAACAAATTAATGTATTTTTTCCTTAATTCACTTTTGCAAACACTTTCTTCTCATGTAATTCCCTGCCATGTAGCCCTAGAGGAAGTTGCAATTAACTACTTAAGCACACAATTTTTTTTTATTTAAAGTGTAATTAACAAACATATTCACTTACTAATTGACAACAACACCTAAGACTACGAGACCGATATTACTTAATCCCATACATACATCATATAACATCAAGAAATTTACTTACATAATGATTTAATAACTCATGCATTCCATACATAATAAATTCCATTTACATTAACTTGATCATAAGGTTACATCTCTAATTCCCTAAATGAGGTAAATTATACAAATGTGATACATATACAAAATATCCACCTCGAGTACAAATGAGGGGTAAGAATACCAAGTTCCAATTGAATTAATAACATAATATGAAATGAATACTGGAACCATGAGCTCTCTAACTGGATACCTCGCCACTATGAACTAAAGATCGAAGGGGGACCCAACAGCATATGGTGCATGTTCCACCCAACCAAGTGGTACCCAAAGGCCCACCCCCCATGCTAGGAGATAGTAACAAGATAACATGGCCAAACCTACAACCTCTAGACATAGGTTGACTCATACTGACACAACCAATCACATGAACCATACAACCACAAGTGCAACACAAGTACAACACAAGTACAATACAAGTACAACTCTAACATAGGTCACATTACTTTGAGATTATAAAATAGATCAAGTATGTTAAGAGAACCATACACATATAACCACATACCAATCATTGTCATAGACAGAGTGTCATCACACAGGTCGACATGGGATATCCAATGGGAATCTTCATAGGCTTCGGCCCCCATTATGGGATATCCTGGTGGCCTCAACCGATCCCCGACCCCCATAATCATTCATGTGGAATCAAATACCTCTCGTAAGGACAAGATAGATGACCTTGCCATTCCAGGCATTCCCACTCATCCCAAGCCTAAACGAGCACTTGTGCCTATGAGTGAGGCTAGAACTTATCTTGATTAGTGTGAAATACTACCTAATCTCCTAAGTACATTATTTAAGTTATCACTTGATTAAAATACCTCTAAAGGTTATCCAATTTACCTCTTTAGGGCTCTGGCGCCTAATGAAAGCCACTCTTGTACTTGACAACATTCCAACCAAAACAATCAACAAGGGTACCATAGTGCACAAAAACTAGATAACACAACAACTCCAATCCTAGGAGGCAACATAAGTCAAAACCCACTCCAAACACTAGAGGCACACACATAACAAACCCACTCCTTACAAGGAGGCACAAATCATATAATCCACTCCTCAAAAAAGAGGCACAAATCCCCATTCGTGGAAACCGGGTAAATCAGTGACAAGACACCATGCACTACCCAAGGAAATACAAATAGTTGACATCACAGATGGGCAACCCACATCCAATAAAGAACCTCTAGAAGACTTACGAATTAATTGAATCACTTATCCCATTTCCCCAACAAGAACATAGAGGAAATAATCACTGAAGACAATTGCAAGGAAATAAACTACTTTTGGATATCCTAAATCCATTTCCCTTTCATAATGATTTCACAGCAAAGATAACATTTTCCCTAAAAAAATAATTGAATAAAATAACTAATTGCCTCTTCGATTACAAAGAAGGGAAAAACTAATTTTAACAAATAATTAAATCCCTTAATTACTTTTAAAAGCATCATAAATTCACTACAAGATTATTCCTTCAATCCCCAACTAAAACATATAATTCCTAAATACTATATCATGCAAATAAAATATTCTCTAATTTCTTAAATTTCCAATTGAGCCTAATTGCATGCAACTGATTATTTAAAATCATTAAATATACATCTTAATGTATATATTCTTGTCATATATACATATCACATATATCTATATATTTAATTATATATATCCTAATATATATACATTAAATATATAAAAACTAACAATTTTACAAAATACTACATTATTTTATTCAAAATAAAATCTTATATTATTTAACATATTTAATAAATATAATATATATATTTATATATTGTATATATATATCATATTACCTATATATATATAGTATATATATATTACTTGCATTAAATATGATACCATTTAAAATTGAAAGCCAAGTTATAATAGGCAGCGATGAAATAAGTACTAAGTTCGTTGTCTTTAAAGCAAAGAGACTTTAATGAAATGGGGGAGCGCGATTGTATACAGCTGACCCTCTCCACATTCATTTTGGCCACAACCATTAATGAGAAGGGGAGGGTTGCGGAGGCTATCCCTCCACATCGCCTCTCCCATAAGGGAGTTGTGGTGGGGAGGCAGTGCCTCCCCATTCCCCCTCAAACATAACAATAAAAATCGGTGAACCTTCAAGGGTTGTTTTTAAACGTGATTTCAATAAACTTCCAATCGCCATACGGACGGGTGGAAACATTTTTTTTTGACAGATATTTTTAATTAATATCACAAGCATAAATATATATATGTGTGTGTGTGTGTGTGTGTGTGTGTGTGTGTGTGTGTATATGTAAACATATATATACATATATATGTATATATATAATATATATATATAAAGGAAATTTCAACAGAATAATTTAATTGGAAAGATTTTTCCAAAACAACCATCTATAAGCGAAGTGCAAATTTCTCACAAAACCCCAAATTTACAAAGGATTTCAAATATTTCTATTGTTTTCTTTGGAATTTTCTATTGTTTGAAATCAATTAACTACATAAGCTTTGAACAATTTTCTACACATAAGCTTTCAATAAATTTCTACATCTTATAATGTTTTCCTCTAGGTTTTTCCACAGCAAATCTACAAACACAGAAGCCTTACAATTTTTCCTAAAACAAATAAAAGTTTCTACTATAAATATAGATTCTTCTTACACAACAATATATTCTACATCAATCTATTTCCATTTAAAACTTAAACAAAGGCAAAGGGAATAAAGAAGAGAACCTGTATCCAACAAAGCTTCAGGAGTAAATGGAATTTTTGGTGTTGAGCCTCCTCCAAAGCTTCCAACAAAGCTTCCACGGCTTCTTCCAAGCAACCAAATTTCTTGAGCACAATATTGACTTCAACACCACAATAATCTATCCCAAACAAATCTAAGAATGCAAAATTTCCAACAATTTCCTACAAACCAAAATCCCTTTCAATTTTTTTCCATAGCCAACCAATCTTCTTCCCCCAAATTTTAACATACTAAAAATATCTTGTCCTTTGCTGTGAAGAAGCTTTCCGCTTCCTCACCCAAAGCCAAGATTTTCTATGGGAATTAATTTTCTCAACAACCCAAAATTAATTAACTAAAACATGTTGGAAAATAACAAATATCTTTTAACAACCAACATTTATTTCCACAAAATAATTTAATAATCTCAAAACATAATTTAATTTCCAAATTAAATTTAATTCCATTAAACTACTTGCTTAATGAATAATTTAATTAATTAATAAATAAATTTAACCACATGGATTAAATTTAATTTACTAAATAAATTAAATTTAATTAATTAATTTAAATAGAAAGCTTCCATCATATAATCTAAAATTAATTAAATAAATACTAAAATCATTTAAAAAATTAATTTGACATTTAATTCCATAAAATAAACCTTGCATAATTAATTAACAAACAGACAAGGTAACCATAAACAAGACAAACAAACATACCAAACATGGACTGATGACACACTGTGGCTAGGGTGTAGACCTGACACAAGTTACCTAGTTACTATCTCCCAATCAACAAACTGTTGGGTTGACACGCTCAAACCTATGAAGCCAGGTGGAGTCGATGTCATGTACCTACAAACCTGTAAATGAGATATCAAAGTACATGTATATAAACAACATATAATACACACCGTGAGGAGGAAATCATGAAATTGTAGGGCGCTCACAAGCAAGTGATGCAATCTTATCCCCTTCACCAATACACTCATAAGAAATTGATAGTTCCATAATAATCAAATAACTCATGTGAAATAAAAATGTTATAACAACTAACATTATTACACTAATTAAAGCATCGCAATAAAGCATCAAAGAGATACATCAAACAACCACAAATAGTCTATGTCGCTCTATAAATAGTGATCAAATACAAACATCATGATAAAGTATCTCAAAGTATCTGATTTTATAGAAAATAAAACAAAACAAAGCAATGACACATTGTCGAGTCCAAAGAGAAAAACAGAGGGGTATTGCATCTCACACTTGTCACTTACAAACCTTAACATCTTCCCTTGTATTTATACCATCTTTAACCTTAGAAACTTTCTCCAAGGTCGGCTACACATTCTTTATTTTACAAATTCAAATTAGGTCAGTGACTCAACATTCCCATAGTAGATAAGAATGAGAGTGGACCAAATTAATACTCAACCAGGACCCAAAACAACATCTTGGATCAATCACATGCTTCCTTAATTGATACTTATCCTTCATGCAACGTGTAGACACCAGGATAGCCAAACCTAATGAAAACACCAATGAACAATGAAGTACATTCATTTGCAACAAGAACATAACACGTGGATCACATAACACACTTCACCATACACTAGAAAAATTCTTAGATGCCTTCAGATTCATCCACAACAACTACAACAATCTTCATACAAAGAACACTTTCCATCAGTCCACCTGGATAGTGCAGACACACATAGTAACTCTGGAACAAGTCTTCCAAAGCACCAAACCATGAGCACTTTTTTCAAAACATAGATAACACCATTACAAGCCTTCTTCCAGATCCAAAAGACAAGAAAAAAACTAGAAGAGGATTGTGGAGCAGAAACATTTCTCCTAGTCCATAGACAAACAACTATGTCAAACTAGTTCACAAACCGGTGAACACAACTTTCACTCTTCATCAACTCATAAGTTATAACTTAGGATATATCACCCAAGGATACCCATAAACAACAATACAAATCCACACAAGCATAGGATCAACACTGAAGAAATGTAAAGCACATTACCGGAGCACATTCTAAACAAACACACAACTCTATCTTCACTATTTGTTAATTTTCTCAGAAGCACTTGGTAGCTCATCATATCAGCACATTTGCAACATCATAAAGATAACTACATGTACTCACAACATCTCTACAATATCTCAACTATACATGGACCACCTACAATCACCTGATTATTTTTTCTGCAACACCCTAAACTATGTTGACATCAATGACAACATTAATGACAACACCACCATACTCATTCATACTTGCAAAAATCTCCCCCTTTGTCATTGATGGCAACACATTATGTGAAAAACCATCAAAGAAAGCATAGATACTCTTCTCCTTATTTTTTCAGATTATACATCCTACACAACATTTTTGCACTCTCTTCTCCTTACAAGATTCTCTCTCTCCCTTTCAACTTTTTCAAATATAGATAGGATTTTTCACATGATTCTCTCTCCCCCTTTGACATCAATGAAAAAGAAAAGTTTTTACATAATTCTTTAGCCATATAAAATTATGATCACTCCCCTTAAGGAGTGCACCCATGACAACACATACATCATACAACAACAATGATATTCTCTACTCCCCCTGAGGAGTAGACCCCAATCATTAGTCCAAATAGATGATGAATTTACAGATCCACTGGACTAATGCACCTCTATTTGCACCTAGTTCAAGGAAGGAGGGGTAGTAACCCCCAACATCTCCTTGAGATACTCAAAAGTATCCTTAGAAAGAGCCTTAGTAAATATATCTGCAATCTGATCCTTTGTAGGCACATATTCAAGCTTGACTTCATTCTCCAATACCTTCTCCCTTAAGAAATGATATATCATAGATATATAATTTGTCCTTGAATGCATTATTGAATTCTTTGAAATATTTATTGCACTTTTATTATCATAGAAGATAGGGATAGGCTCATCACACATCACTCCTATATCCTTCAATGTTTGCTTCATCCATAATACCTGTGTGCAACAAGATGCTACTACAATGTACTCAGCCTTTGTAGTGGATGAAGAAACTAAATCTTGTTTATTGCTTACCCATGAAACCAACCAGCATCAAAGAAAGAATGTACCACCACTTGTACTCTTCCAGTCATCTACACAACCAACCCAATGTACATCACTGTAAGCACTCAAAGTGAAATCAGTATCCTTAGGATACCATAGGCCGTAATTTAGAGTGCCTTTTAGATATCTGAATATCCTCTTCATAGGTGTAACATGTGTTTCTTTAGGTTCTACTCGAAATCTAGTAACCAAACATACTACATGCATGATATCTAGTATAGTAGCAGTAACATATAACATTCCACCAATAATAGATCTATACAAGCTCTAATAAACTTTAGGAGAATCACCATCCTTACTTAGTTTGCATCCACTCACCATAGGGGTACAGACCAGTTTAGAATCATCCATTCCAAAATTCTTCAAAAATTCTTTAACATACTTTGATTGTGAAATGAATATGTCCTTATCATTTTGATTCACTTTAAGTTCAAGAAAGAAGTTCAACTCACCAATCATAGACATCTCAAACTCCTTTTGCATCTCCTCTACAAATTTCTTGCACATACCCTCATTTCCTCCAAAGATAATATCATCAACATACACAACCACTATCAACATTTTGTTTCCTTCAACTTTGAAATAGAGATTACTGTCTACAGATCCTTTTTTGAACCCTTGTTGTGTTAAATATTTGTTCAACCTTGCATACCATGCTCTGGGAACCTGTTTAAGTCCATGTAGTTCCCTTTTCAACTTACAGACCATGTCTAGTTTATTTGATAATTGAAATCCCTCCAGTTTTTCCATGTACACCTCTTCTTCCAATTCTTCATTCAGGAATGCAGACTTAGCATCCATCTGGTATACCTTGAAATCTTTGTGAGCAGAAAATGCCAAAAGCATTTGAATGGCCTCCATTCTTACCACCAAATAAAATGTCTCCTCAAAGTCTATTCCTTCAACCTGTGAATAACCTTTGCGCACAAGCCTTGCTTTTTTCTTACTACTTCACCATCTTCATTCAGCTTATTCTTGAATACCCATTTTGTACCAATTACATTCTAGTTTACTGGTCAAGGAACCAATTCCCATGTCTAATTTTTCTGTATCTGCTATAATTCTTCTTTCATGGATCTAACCCAATTTTCATATTTGCATGCTTCACACACTATTCTAGGTTCTATCTTGGAAAGTAGACACAAATTTACTTTAGCTACTACCACTTTTCTTCTTGTTGTTACACCTTTGTCTTTGTCTCCAATTATCTGTTCTTCTGGATGATTTTTCTGTACATATTTTGGAGTCTTAGGAGAAGGTTCCCGAGCTTCTTCTTCTTCAATATGTTATTCTTCTTCCTTATTCTCTTCTTGTACTTGTCCATAGATAGGTTCATCTGGTTCAACTTCACTTATTTCAAATGGTCTATGCATATGTTCATCAAATTTTATATTTGCACTTTCAACTATCTTTCTCAATCTTTTATTGTAGCATTTATATGCTTTTCTATTAGTTGAATATCCAAGGAAAATACCTTCATCACATAGTACATAAAAACTTTCCAAGGTTCTTATCATCTCCTTCAATATAAAATCTACTTCCAAACACCTTAAAGTACTTAAGAATAGGAATCTTTCCAGTCCATAGTTCATAATGAGTCTTTGTGTTGTTACCTTTGATCTAAACTCTGTTAAGAATATAAACATAAATGTGGATTGCTTCTCTCTAGTACACATGAGGCACATTTGTGTCTTTCATCATAGTCCTTGCAGCCTCTTGAACAGTCTAGTTCTTCCTCTCTACAACTCCATTCTGCTGAGGGGTTCTAGGATAAGAAAAATGTCTCTCTATACCGTGCTCTTCACAAAATGTACTAAAATCACTGGAAGTGAATTCTCCACCTCTTTCAGACCTTAAACATTTGATTCTCAGGTTCACTTCATTCTCTACCTTAGCCTTGAAATTTTTGAATCTATCTAGAGCTTGAGCTTTCTCCCTAAGAAAAGTAACCCATGTCATTCTAGAATAATCGTCAATCAAAAGAATAAAAGACATGTCACCATTAAGACTTCCTATTCTTGTGGGACCATAGAGGTCTATATGAATCAGTTCCAACATTTCGGTAGTTGATTGTTCTTTTCCTTTAAAACTGCATTTTGTTTGTTTTCCCAATTCACAACTTCTACAAATAGTATTGGTGGACTTTGTGATTTTAGGTAGATCCCTGACAACTTCTCTTGAACAAATCCTGATTAGATTATAAAATTTTAAATGTCCCATCCTCTGGTGCCATAGCCAACTTTCATTAACTTGAGACACAAAACACTGACCATCAACACTCTTAAGTTGATAAAAGTTTCCATATGTTCTTCTTCCTACAACTACCATAGTTTCAGACCCTTTTCTAATCTCATAGGTATTATCTTGGAACACAAGTTTAAATCCTTTGCCACACATTTGTCCAACACTCAAAATATTATGCCTTAACCCCTTAACATAATAGACATCATCATTACTATATTTTCCATCAAAACTAATCATTCCTTTTCCAACAATATTTGCACTGAAATCATCTCCAAACATGACTAATCCTCCATCATACTTTTCAAGTTTAGTAAACTTACTTTTGTCTTTAGTCATATGATTTGAATAGCCATTGTCAATTACTCAATAATCTCCATTGTGTCTAGAATGAAAGGAAGTAACCAGAGTACCTTCCATCTCATCCTTCTTGTTTTTCAGACCACATTCCCTTGCACATCTTCCATGGTTAGTAGACATAGATTTATTCTCCAAGGCTAGAAACAAACATTCATCTTTATCATCCTCAAAATAAAATTCATCATTAGAAATTCCAGCATCTTCTCTAACATAATACAATTTCTTGATTTTTTTTTCCTTTTTGTCTTTATTATCTTTGTTCTTTTTCTGTATGGCTCTATTTGGACATATTGAAGCATAGTGACCAATATATCCACAACTGAAACATTTAAAAGGTAACATAATTTTGTACTTGTTGGTACCTTTCTTCAATTTCCTTGTAAATTTTGCTTCCAACTCCTCTAAACCTTCACTATCCAGATCATCTTCTATCTTAGTGGCTTTCAAGGTTGTTTCTATTTTCTCATTTTATTTTCCAAACTTCCTCATCTCAAATGCAGTCAAGGTGCCAAATAGTTGTTCTCTAGTGAATTTCTTTGGATCATACACTTCCTCAATAGTTTAGACCTTGTCACTATAACTCTCTGGTAGGGTCACCAGAATCTTCTTCATTACATCTTCATCTATCAAAGTACCACCTTGATTTTTGACTTCATTTTTTGTAATATCAACCCTCTAAAAGTAGCTTGCAATGTCTTCACCTTCTTCCATTTTCAAGTTCTCATATCTACGTTGTGTTGTTAGCTTCATTGATAATTTGAATATATCATTTCCTTCATAGATATCTTTCAAGTTTTCCCACACTTCATAAGTAGTTCCTAATGAAATAAATTGTGTCCACTCAGTCTTAGATAAAGCACTATAGATTTCATACCTTTCTTTTTCATTTTCCTCATAGGTAGAAATATCATCTGCAAAAGAAGGACCACTTGTCGGCTCAAAATATTTTGTCTCTACATCTTTCCAAGTCTTGAAGCCAAGAGAGATCAGGTAACCTCTCATCTACACTTTCTAGTCACTGTATTCAGATCCATCAGATAGAGCGATTGACAATTTGTTCACCATCAGATATACCTCAAGCGGTAAAGCTCTTCTGTGAGGAACCAATTGTTTAAATGCACAAGACAACTAAGAGGGGGGTGAATTAGTTGTCACCAATCACATTCAAAAATCTCAAAGAATTATTAACTCTGCATCCACTTTAATCTGTTATTAAGTATGAGCATGAAGTGCAAATAACAAAAAGTAATATCAACACAAGAAACACCATATTTACATGGAAAACCCAATAAGGGAAAAACGATGGTGAGGATTAAATCACAATATAATAATAATTAAAAAACTAGATACAAGAGGCTCACTACCAAAGGGCTCACTGCCCAAGATAGGAATCACTATCTAGATAGGACTCACTGCCTACAGATACAAAAACATATAAAGAAGAATGTTACATAGAGAATATTATCTCAATGCAATTGAAGATCTACCATAACAACTTCCAAACATTCACAACCTTGATCAAAGAATTCCATACACCATCAGCTCATTGTTTTTAGGAGTCAAGCACATTAAATTACTATTGTCTTAATTCACTTTCACACACTCTTGCTTCTCACAATTTTTGCTTACAAACCTTAACATCTTACCTTGTATTTATACCATCTTTAACCTTAGAAACTTTCTCCAAGGTCGGCTACACATTCTTTATTTTATAAATTCAAATTACGTCGGCGACTCAACATTCCCGCGGTGGATAAGAATGCGAGTGGACCAAATTAATACTCAACCATGACCCCAAAAAACATCTTGGATCAATCACACACTTCCTTAAGTGATACTTATCCTTTGTGTAACGTGTAGAGACTAGGTCGACCAAACCTAATGAAAACACCAATGAACATTGAAGTACACAAATTTGCAACAAGAAGATAGCACATGGATTGCATAAAATGCTTCAAAATACACTGGAACACCTCTTAGATTCCTTTAGATTCATCTACAACAACTACAACAATCTTCATACAAAGAACACTTTCCATCAGTCCACCCGGACTGTGTAGACACACATAGTAACACAAGTCTTTCAGAGCACCAAACCATGAGCACCTTTTTCATAACACAAATAAAACCATTACAATCCTTCTTATAGATCTATAAGACCTGAAACAAACCAGCAGAGGATTGCAGAGCAAAAACATTTCTCCCAGTCCACAAACAAACAACTCTGTCAGATCAGTTCACAAACCGATGAATAGAAATTTCACTCTTCATCAACCCATAAGCTATAACTCAGTATATATCACCCAATGATGCCCATAAACAACAATATAGATCCACACAAGCATAGGATCAACACAGAAGAAATGCAGAGCACATTTTGAACACACACATAACTCTATCTTCACTATTTGTTAATTTTCTTAGAAGCACTTGGTAACTCATCATATCAGCACACCTACAACATCATAAAGATAGCTCCATTTACTCACAACATCTTTATAGTATCTCAACTATACATGCACCACCTACAATCACTTGATTCCTTTTTCTGCAACACCCTGAATTGTTTTGACATCAATGACAACATTAATGACAACACAACCATACTCATTCATACTTGCAACACTTGTCACTCTAGTTCATGAACATGTCACTATTTCTAATGATCATGTTTATTATTTACTTGTGGTAAGTGATTATTTTGTTATATGTCATTCCACTATTCCATTTCTATATATTAACATTTATACTTTTTTGTTGTATCAGTTGGAACTCTAGAGAACTGAAGAGAGGAGGATGAGTGAGAATATTCAAAATACAACAACATCACATGCATCTCCATCCAGTCAATAGTTGAAGGCAACTCACAATCTATTTCCTTCCCTTAGTGGGAAATGACTATGTATTAGGGCCCTTTGTTGTATGGCTACGTGAAATTTTTGAACATATGTTTTGTACTATGGATATGTGACATTTTATGTCCATATGGATTTTTGGAAAGCTTTTATGACTTTATTGGATATATTGTATACTTTTATCGAAATATAATGTTGTATGGACTTATGGATTTTTGGTTAATGCAAATGTTATTTTACCATTGTTATCCAGATTTGTACTATAAATGGTTAATTGAATAAATGAATAATTACACAAATTTCATTGTTAGTAACTATAAAATTGTTATAAATATCGTACACATCCTTACTATTTAGATGTTACTTCAAATTATTAGTAACTGTAAAATTGTTAGTAATTGTAAAATTGTTGCAAATATCATATATTATTGTATGCCCTACACATATTCCAATAGTTTTTGAAGAGTGCTTTGACCAAGATGTAGTAACCATACTCTAGAAAAACTTTGTACAATTTCTACCATGGCTTTAACTAAGTTCAACACACCTCCAAGCCAAACCAAAAATTCTAACTCATACCATGAAGTAGCACAGTTCCAACACCATCCTATAATTATGATTGAGCTAGCTATTATTTCTCTATGAAAACAACGAAATTTCTACAAGTGAATAGAAAACCATAGTTCCAATAGGATCTAGCTATACAATGGTCTTTTTGCTTGGCATAAAATTCCTTTAGAAAGATTTGAATTTGAAATAACAATTGGCACTATCTTCCAAATGAGATAATTAACTCCCAAATAATTGTATCCAAGCTGATCCCACAAAATTGGTTTATAGTTTCGTTGAGGAAGCAAAATTGCAAAAAATGCCCCCATGAAAAAAAATTGGGTTTTGGGGGGTTCAAACGAACTCAAGGTCCAAACGAACCCAATAAGGGTTCGCTCGAACCCCCCTTTGAGCAAACCCTATTAAATGTTGGGTCCCACATATTTCACATTTTTTGAAAAAAAAAAAAAGGAGAAACTTTGTAGAAAGGGGGGTTCACTCGAGCTAGGGTTTGAATGAACCTAGGTTTGAGTGAACCTCCAAGGGGGGTTTGCTCAAACCTGGGTTCTTCAAATGCCCCTTTTCCCCCCTTCTCCCCCTCTAGCACCAAAAATATCCAGAATTTTTCCCTTCAAAGCTTGAGTTGAGGATGAAAATGGAGGAAACTTCATAGACCCAACTAGATGATGGTAGTCCTCGAAACAAGCTATGCATCGAATATAATTTTAATATTTTTTGGTTTTATTATGTATTTGTATTTTTAGTTTGATTAAACATAGGTTTTTCACTGAAAAGCAAGCTCTTTGTTTTGCACATGTGGAAAAATAGCATATTGTCAAAATAAAATTCTAAAAAATATGTGCAGGCTAGGTATTGATGTCCTTGATCTAGTAATTTTTTTTTTGAATTTCAATACATACAAAAAACGTTATGTTATATATGGTCCACCTATGTCTAAATTGTAATTGGTTTGACTTCAAAACTTGATTAAGGAAAAAATATTCAATAAAACACTATGAAACCTAATGAAAGGGTTAGATATCATAGTTACAAATCTAAATTCGAAAAAATTAGAATTTTATCCTTCATAGAAAAAAAGTTATATTGTATACGGTGAGCATCAATCCTTAAAAATGGTGATTACTGATAAAAACTAGTTTTCGAAGGAGATGGAAAAAGAAGCACAATGTAATTCCAATTTTTTTAAAAATATATATATTTAGAATCTATAGACAAAAGTTCACAAATCACTAGTTTGCATCATCTTCAAATTCCTCACGATTTAGCTGCTATAGGTGCCTGAAAGTGAAGATTTAGTTAGAAAAAATTAGTTCAGTGTCTAGTTTGGCCAAAAATTGTAAACCAGTATTGTGGGATCACCCTCCATGAAATACTTCCAGATGAAAAGAAAGACCCAAATCTCGGAGGGCTCCCAAATAAACATCAAGCATAAGATAGGATAATGCCACTAACACATAACTCAATTTGATCACATAGTGATAAGAAAAGGAAAAAACCTTATGTGAATAAGTGTGACAAGAATGCCATAGTAGAACCCCATGGAATTAACATGGAATCATATTTAAGTTTTCAAAATAACACAAGAGAAAGCACAAAATCCTCAAGATACACAAAATGAAACCTACAAACCAAAGAAAGAAAAATAAAATAAGCATATAATATTTTTGGTTGATACATGATTATAAATTAGTTAGGGGTGTTCCTCAATCAAACACCCCATTAGATAATTTGTAATCTCAATGCTCACAAATAAGGGCTAAGTTGTAGAACTATTCTTCCAGCTAGTACTCCATCCATAAAATGCCCCAAATACTTGTGTAGGTACTTTGGAATGGACTTTTTATACTTTCTTTACCTCTTCATCTCTAAGTTGGGTTGTGCCCCTCCTTTTTTGAATCTTGGCCATGATTTACATCTCCACATATCTTTTGAACTAAATTATTCCATGTCCCATCCACCTCCTTCAATTTCTATCTACATGTTTTGTGCTACTATATCCATCTTTTCACTTTCCTATTCAAGTACTTTGTTTCCTCAAGACAATAAACCTACCATCCCTCTTTCCTAATATTGATTCATCCTTGTTGACTATCTACAATGTCACAACCCCTACTTCTACTACACAACTAGTACTTATCCACTATCTTCCTTCCAAAATGGCTTCTCTATCCATCTACACTTCTTGAATTCCATGTCAAAGAACCTCAATAGTATAGATTTTTTTTCCATAACATACTACACACCATTTAGTTTTCTTGACAAGTGTTTGCACCACTTGCCATTAAGCTACTTCCCATTGGTTAACTCCTTGTCAAATTATTTTCCCAATATCACTACCCCACAAGTCTTTAAACATGGGCTTCTCCTAATTATTTTCCACATGATCTATTTCCCTTTCAATCCATGCTTCTACCAAACATTCCACTATTGTCATGCATTGCACCAAGCAACTTCAACCCACGTCTATTGGACTCTCCACCATGTTTTACTAAATTTTAGAGGTGGTTCCAATTGTCACTCCCTTTACCCACTCTTTTGAGTAGAACTCAATAAAACCTATTATGGCACAATCTTCTTCTCATTCTCAAATACCACCTTATGTATTTTTCTCCTTTCCTTCCTTGGGTCTTCTCTTGAACAAGTTTCTAATTTCATTTCAATACCACTAAAATATAAGTGTTATCTTTCTTACGGCATCCTTTTCCTTCCTCAATAATTCTAACATTAATCAGCATTAGTCAATCTCTAAACCTTTTAATCACACTTGCACTATTTCAAAAGAAACTCTACCTCCATTCTTTTTCCATTTTCATTGCAATTTTTGCTGAAATACCTCTTGTTGTATTGCATCCTTCATTGTGACACACTCAACAATTGCAACCTCCACTTCCCTTATGTCCTAATCATCTAGGATCTCCTTTGAGATCATCACTTAGGACCCCACCTCATACTCTTCCCTTGGATTCTTCAAAGGATTTAGCATATAACCTCTCACCATCTTTTAAAATATTATGGGTGTTTTCGTAACCATCCTTTATTACTTCCTTATCAAATTTCCAAGGCCTCCCTAAAAGGACATGACATCCTTCCATGTGCATGATGTCACACCACTTCATTTTTGTATGGACCAATGTTAAAAATCACCAAGTACAAATCCTTAACCAAAATATGGTGACCCTTCTATTGAATGCACAAGAAAACTGAGAGGGGGGTTGAATCAATTGTATTTTAAAACATTAAAACCATCATTAATATTTAGATCCACATAAACTTTAGCAACCTTTAATTTGTTATAATGTTTTAGCATGAAATAAAATAGCATAAATTGAAACACATCAACACCATACACAATAGAACACCAAATTTACATGGAAAACCCAAAAGGGAAAAAACATGGTGAGGATTAGCTCACAATATAAAGTAATTTCAACACTAAATACAATAGGCTCACTACTAGAGGGATCATTGCCCAAAAGAAGAAGAGTTGGCTGCCAATGCCTCACTGCTAGATTACAAAAAAAAAAAAGAGAATATTATTACAGTGAGAAATCCATCTCAATGCAACAGAAAAGTCCACCATAACATCCCCAACACATTCACAACCATTCTCAAGATTTTAGAAACCTTCTTCTCACTATTTTCAATAATTTAACTCATTGAAGATCACATTTATCTTCACAAATTCACACTTCACAACTCCATAATTTACATCATACACTCTACACATTGATTCTCCATCAACACAACACTTATTTATACCTTCTTCAACCGTTAAAACATTCTCCAAGGTCAT
The DNA here is from genome assembly GCA_007115665.2 of Sequoiadendron giganteum. Taxonomy (NCBI): domain Eukaryota; kingdom Viridiplantae; phylum Streptophyta; class Pinopsida; order Cupressales; family Cupressaceae; genus Sequoiadendron; species Sequoiadendron giganteum. Next base: position 243,975,788 of record CM021105.1, on the reverse strand, counting down.
CTATGCACCTCAATCATGCAAATTCAAATAACTTGGTTAGCACAAAAACATTCCTATGATGGAAAGGAATGAACGTAGACCACATAACACCTTAACTTAGACCTAAATTTATTCATGCATTCCATGCCACACTTCCATAATCACTCAAGAAAATATGCAATTAGTGTAAACACCCAAGGTCAATTGAACTTGTGTAAACACAATTAAACATTTAAGTACATCCTTCTTCAAAACCAAAGACAACTCACATAACACACACAATACTTAAACATAATCTAGAATATTCCACAAAAACTTTGAAATCCAACAAATTCTTTCACAAATAATTTCACTTGAAGAAAAAACTTATCCTATACACCCAAATACTCTTCCACGCATTGTAACTCAATAAATAAACTTGTGGAGAACCAAACCACAAACAACTTTGACTAAAGGTAGATATGAACCTTATCAACACACTTCTAGAACCGCAAGACTAGAAACCAAACTACAAAGAAATGTGGAGAAAAAACATTTGTCCTAGACAACATTGCAATACAACTAACACAATGGTGAACACAACTTTGTCTACAAAATGATCCAAACTAAGAAAGTATAGATATAATACCTATGAACACCTTAAACCAACATATCTAAACTGCATAAGCAAATCTTCAACACAAAAGAAATATAGATCAAAATGAGAAGACCACTCTATATTCTAGAACACCTCTACAACACATTGTTTCTTCTTTTATTCAAATTTTCTCAAAAGCACTTGGAAACCAAACACCATAAATAAATTCTCATTATCTTTACCACTTTCTCATCATCACCAAACTAGCTACAACATAGAAACTTAACTAAACAATATCCACAAATTGAAGCTTATCAAAGAAACACTAGAGGTTGACACCAATAGCACTTAAAAATGACAACATAGTGACACTAATCAAAGCATCATCACAACTTCTCAATCATAACTAGTTGACATAAATGATAGCACAAACACAAACATGTTGACATCAATGACGACACCAAATACTCATTCTTGCAACAATCTCCCCCTTTTTAATTGATGGCAACACATGATATGAAAATCCACCAAAAAAAATAGCTTTGATCACCAACATGCTTCTCCATACCAACTTTCTCTCTCCCTTTTATTTTATCTCCCTTTCTCAACTGATCTTTTTCATATTAATTTATCTCCCCCCTTTGATATCAATGGAAAAGGGAACTATATTTGCATCATTCTACCCTTTGAGGTCAAACTTACATACTTTCTCTCTCCCCCAAGGGAAATACCTAAAAGGGACAAAAACTACTCTACAACTACATACTCTTTCTTAGGAGCACACAAAAAACTATACCAACTAGCAACCAGTGGACATATCCTTTGACACAACTGATAAAGGAAAACACCAACCTAAATACCGACACGTATTCCCCCTGACTACAATATCCAACAATGCCACTACCTACTCCCCCAGAGAGGTAGCATCCAACATTAGTCTAAAACAATGAATGAATTTTGAGATCCTTTGGAATGATGCACATCCTTATGCATCTAGTTCAAAGGAGGGGTAATAACCCCTAACTTCTCCAAGATATAATCAAAAGTATCCTTAGGAAGAGCCTTAGTGAATATATCAACAACTTGATCTTTTGTAGGAACAGATCAAGGTCCACTTCATTCTCTACAACCTTCTCTCTCAAAAAAATATCGAATTGCAATATGTTTTTTCCTTGAGTGCATCACTAGATTCTTTGAAATTTTAATCTAGCACTTCTATTGTCACAAAATATAGAAATTGGTTCATCATATACCACCCTGATATCCTTCAAGGTTTCCCTCATCCACAACACTTGTGTGTAGCAAGATGCTACTACAATATATTCTACCTCTGCAGTAGATAAAGATACTGAATGTTGCTTCTTTCTTAGCCAAGACACCAATCTACATCCAAGAAAAAATGTACCACCACTTGTACTTTTCATGTCATCAACACATATTTCTCAATATGCATCTATATAAGCACTCAGAGAAAAATAATTATCCTTTCGATACCACAAACCATGTTCTAGAGTGCCTTTCAAGTATCTAAATATCCTCTTCACTACTGCAACATGTGAATGTCTAGGTTCTTCTTGAAATCTAGCTACAAGAAAAACTACATGCATGATATCCGATCTAGTAGGAGTTAGATAGAGTAGTCCTCCAATCATTGATCTATACTTACTCTGATCACCCTTAGGAGATTCATCATTCTTACTTAGCTTGCAACCAATGACCATAGGAGTACATACCGGTTTAGAATCTTCGATTCCAAACTTCTTCAAAATTTCCTTGACATACTTTGATTATGAAATAAATATGCCTTTTTTTGTCTAATTGATTTGCATTCCAAGGAATAAATTCATCTCCCCAAAAATAGACATCTCAAACTATTTCTACATCTCTTTTACAATTTTCTTACACATAGCTTCATTTACCTCAAAGATTATCTCATCAACAAACACAACCAGAATAAAAAAAAATCAATTAAAAATTTGAAATAAATATTATTATCTACAATACCTTTATTAAATCCTTGTTGTATCAAGTACCTATCCAACCTTGCATACCAAGCTCTAGGAGCTTTCTTTAGTCCATATAATACTTTCTTTAATCGGTAGACCATATTTGGTTTGTCTGATAACTGAAATCCTTCCAATTGTTCAATGTATACTTCTTCCAACTCACCATTCAAAAATGTTGACTTCACATCCATTTGATAAACCTTGAAATCCTTATGTGCTAAGAAATCCAAAAAACATCCTGATAGCTTCCATTTTCGCCATCAGAGAAAATGTCTCCTCAAAATCTATTCCTTCTACTTGTGAGTAGCCCCTACACACAAGCCTTTCCTTGTTTCTTACTACTTCTCCTTTCTGATTTAGTTTGTTTCGGAATACCCACTTTGTTCCAATATCATTCTTGGTTGTTGGTCTTGGGACAAGTTCCTAATTCTAATTCTTCTCAATTTGCATTCGTTCCTCTTCCATATCCTTGATCCAATATTAATATTTACATGCTTCAATCACTATTTTAGGTTCAAATTTAGAAAGTAAACATAGTTTTACCTATTCTTTAGTCATAACAACTTTTCTCCTTCTCAAAAAACCTTTACTTTTTTCACCAATTATCTAATCTTTAGAATGATTCTTTTGCATATACTTAGGATTCTTAGGGATCCTTTCTAGAGCTTCTTCCTCTTCAATCTATACTTCTTTCTCCTTACCTTCATCTCTATCATTTTCTCTGCAAGAGGAATCATCTGATTCATATCCATCTATCACCATTGAGTTCTTTTATAAGTCTTTATCTACTTTGACACTTACGCTCTCAACAATCTTCTTCAGCCTCTTGTTGTAGCATTGGTAAGCTTTTATTTTTGTAGAATATCCAAGGAAGATACCTTCATCAAATCTTGTATCAAAATTTCCTAAGTTTTCTTCATCTCTTCTGATATAGCATTTGATTCCAAACACTCTAAAGTATTTGATAGTAGGAATCCTTCCATACCACAGCTCATAGGGATTCTTTGCACTATTTACTTTTTCTTGAACTTTGTTGAGTATGTAGACAGAAGTATGAATTTCTTCTCTCTAGTAAACTTCTGAGAGGTCTTCCTCTTTCATCATTGTCCTTGTAGCTTCGTGAAAATCCCTATTCTTTCTTTCAACCACTCCATTCTACTGAGGATTCCTAGGGGAAGATAAATGCCTTTTTTTATTCCATGATTCTCACAAAAATTTTAAACTCATTGGAGGTGAACTCTCCACCTTTTTCAAACCTCAAACACTTGATTTTTGTATCCATTTCATTCTCAACCATAAATTTTAATGATTTAAAATTATCTAGAGCTTCTGATTTTTCTTTGAGAAAAGTAAGCCATGTCATTCTAAAATAATAATCAATCAATAGCATAAAATACCTGTCACCTTGAAGACTTCTTACTCTTGTAGGACCACAAACGTCTATATGCACCAACTCCAATATTTTGGTATTAGATTGTTCTTTAACTTTGAAACTTATTATTTCTTTCTTCCCAATTTGACATTCCTTGTAGACAACATTGATGGGATTTTTAATCTTTGGCAGATCTCTCATAGCTTGAACTGAACTAATTCTCACTAGGCTATAAAAATTGATGTGACACATCTTTCTATTCCATAGCCATTTTTCATTAATTTGAGTCATAAAGAAATGACCATTAACACCTTTAAGTTGTTAAACATTTCCATCTATCCTTCTTCCAACAACAACCATAGTTTTTAAGCCTTTTCTGATCTCACATCCATCATCTTGAAACATAAGATTATATCCTTTGCTACACATTTGTCCAACACTCAAAAGGTTATGCCTTAAACTCTTAACATAAAGAACATCATTTGTATTATGCTTTCCATCAAAACTAATTGAAACTTTTCCACATATATTAGCAGATGTATCATCACCAAACTTAAATATCCCTCCTTCATATTTCTCAAGTCTAACAAACTTACTTTTGTCACCGGTCATATAATTTGAGCATCCACTATCAATGATCTAGTAGTTATTCTCCTCTCTAGCATGAAAATCAATCACCATAGCATTATGACCTGCTTTTAGAACACTTTCCTTCACACATCTCTCAGAGTTAGCAGAACTAGATTCAAATTTCATAGACATGAACACACATTCACTATTATCATCATCCCCATAGTTAGACTCATCATCAAATATACTGGCATCTTCTCTAGCATAATAACTTTTCTTAATTTTTTTACCTTTGTTTTCCTTATTTTTGTCATTCAAATCTATGTTTGGACATCTTGAAGCATAATGACCTGTCTTTCCACAACTAAAACATTTGAAGGGTAATTTACACCTATATTTACCAATATCCTTTTTCATGCTTCAACATCATCAAGATCCTCTTGATCTAATTATTTAGTCTTCTTTGATTTTCCAACCTTGAAACCAGTCTCAACTTTTACATTATTTGAACCAAACTCTCTTAATTCAAAAGTAGTTAAAGTGCCAATAACTGATCTCTGGAGTAATTATTTAGATTCTAAAATTCCTCAATAGTAGAAACCTTATGAATATATGATTTACTTAGACTTCTCAATAACTTCTTTACCACCTCATCATCTTCAAGATTTCCACCAAGCCCTTTGATGGAATTAGCAACTTTGTCCACCTTCTAAATGTAGCTTTTAATGTTTTCATCCTCTATCATTCACATATATTCAAACATGATCTTTAGATTCTACATCTTAGCTTGCTTGACCTTATCATCTCCTTCATAAACACTTTCCAACTTTTTCCAGATCTCATTAGCAATTTTAATATTCATAACTTTAACAAGTTTAGTGTTACAAAGACCACTTAAAAGAGAATACCTTTCTTTCCCATTGTTCTCATAGGCCTTTATATTTTCATCAGTGCTCAGACCATTTATAAGCACAATGGATCCAGTCACAACAAACTTCCAAACTCCATAACAAAGGGATACCAAAATACCTTCTATCCTTGTCTTCTAGAATGCATAATCTAATCCATCAAATAGAGGAGTATCTCTCTTGCGCCCCATCCCATATCTACCTCAAGCGATTAAGCTTTCTTCCAAGGAACCTTGCTCTGATACCAATTGTTGAATTCACAAGAAAAACAAGAGGGGGGTGATTCAATTGTAATTTAAAACATCAAAAGCCTCATTTATATTTAGTTCCATATACAATTTAATAACCGTTAATCTATTAGAATGTTTTAGCATGAAAGCAAATAACAAAAACTGAAACACATCAACACCATGCACAATAGAACACAAAATTTACATGGAGAATGCAAAAGGGAAAAACCATAATGAGGATTAGCTCAAAATATAAAGTAATTGCAACACCAAATACAATAGGCTCAGTACCCAAAATAAAGAAGGGTTCACTATGAATGGCTCACTACCAGATTACATAAAAGAAGAAAAGAAGAATGTTATAGTAAGAAATCCATCTCAATGCAAGACAAAATTCCACTACTGCATCACCAAAACATTCATAGCCTTTATGAATATTGTAGACACCTTCTACTCACTGCTTTCAATAGTATAACTTATTGAAGCCCACATTTCTCTTCACAAATTCACACTTCACAACTCTACAATTCATATCATACACTCTACACCCCAACTATCCATCAACACAATAATTATTTATACCTTCTTTAACCTTGAAAACATTCTCCAAGGTCGGCTATGCACCTCAACTATGCAAATTCAAATTAGGTCAACATGAAAACATTCCCATGGTGGAAAGGAATGAAGGAGGACCACATAAAACATTAAATTGGACCTAAATTACATTTATACATGCCACACCATGCTTCCACAATCACCAAAGAAAATTTTCAATTAGTGTAAATACCCAAGGTCATCCAAACCTATGTAAACACCATTAAACATTCAAGTACATGCTTCATCAAATACAAAGATGACACATGGAATACACACAAAACTTAAATATAAATTGGAATATTCCAAAAACACTCTTAAATCCCACAAATCCATTTGCAACAAATTTCACTTGAAGAACAAACTCATCCTGTACACCTAGATTCTCTTCCACACACTGTAACTCAAGAAATCAACTTACAAAGCACCAAAACATGAAAAAATTTGATTGAAGGTAGATATGAACCTTATCAACACACTTCCAAAACTACAAGACTAGAAACCAAACTATAGATAAATGTGGAGAGGAACGATTTCTCCCAGACAACACTGCAACATAGTTCACACATTGGTGAACACAACTTTCTCTACACAATGATCCATACCGAGAAATTATAGATATAATACCTATGAATAGCTCAAACCAACATATTTGAACCACATAAGTAGATCTTTAACACATAAGAAATGTGGAGAAAAACTAGAATACCAATCTGTATGCCAAAACACATCTACAACACACTATTTCTTCTTTTATTCAAATTTTCTCAAAATCACTTGGAAACCAAGCACCATAAACACATTCTCATTGTCTTCACCACTTCCTCATCATCACCAAACCAACTCCAACATAGAAACTCAACCAAAAAATATCCAGAAATAAAATCTTATCAAAGCAACACTAGAGGTTGACACCAGTAGCACTTACTAATGACAACATAATGAATCCAATCAAAGAATCATCACAACTTCTCAACCATCACCAGTTGACATCAGTGACAACACCAACTACTCATACATGCAACACCTTTTGTAACTAGTAACTATAATTGTTTTACAAATATCATATGTTAGTAATTGTTAAATTGTTACAAATATCGCATGTCCTTATTATTTACCATCTTGAGGTTGAGGACATATTTAGTTTTCTTATTTAGAGAATATTCCACCTCATAATCCTACTTCAAATTCAAAGTAGTAGGTTATAAATTATCTTCTTGATTTAGATTCTTGAGATGACCACTTGATAGGTATCATAGTTTTGTTTTATGAATCTCATATTACAACTTGTAGTAATGGAAAAAGTATCCCTTTTCCTTACTTAATTTGGGAATAATTTTCATTGAATTAACCTAATTTTTCCTAGGTCTAATGTTGTAATGTTTTGTACATATTCACATTGATCTTGGGCCTCTTTTTAATAAAATGCACCTAAATTATACCCTATTTATGGTGTTGCAAAGTGTTGTGACACACTTTCACACTTATCTAGGGTCTCATTTATTTATTGTGGTTAATTAGAGTTAATTAGCCCCTTTAATTCAAATTTAAGCCTTATTTGTGACACCTTCCAAGGATCAATCCCGATACCCATAATTCAAATTGTTAAAAAATTAGCTGGGAAAAATCAAGGTCCTAGAAAATGGTGCTTGGACCCATTTTCCCTAGGTGGAAAATGGGTCCTCGCTCTATAGGACCCCCTTTTCTTTGCAGATTTGATATGGGTTTTCAATGTTATTTCACCCCCTAAAGGAAAGGTCCTAGAAACTTGTGCCAGGACCCATTCGCCCTAGGTGGTGAATGGGTCATTCCTTAATAAGGATCCCCTTTTTGAATTTCATTCTAGTGGGATTTTAATAATGTTCATTTCCAGATCTGGTGTCAACTTGAATTGTTTTAATTTTGGGGGTTCATCTCTAGATTTAGTATAAATATGGGGTTAATTCACATAGTTTCATCCTAGACTTCCAAGCATTCATGCATTATAGAAAGTTTGAGTTCACAAAATTTTATAAGAGAAATTAAAAGGCATTTCAAGGTAGATTATCAAGAGTTTATTGCAGCAATTCAAAATTATTTCATCATGTCTCAGGCATAATGCATTCCTACATGTTGTTGAGCTAAGATAGTGGATGTAGCATTAAAGATCTACTTGCAAGCATTGTTTCACATCTTATTCAAGGATCAAGATCTACTTTATTCATGGAAACTTCATGTTAGATTGTAGATTTAAATTCCAAGACAATATCCAAGGTATCATCAATTACATATTTCATGTTTCATGCTTCAATTTCCTTATTTCATCATTTGGTTCAATTACCTAAATGGGGGTTGACTTAGGCAAACCCCTATTCACTAACAATCAAAAACAATTCTCCTCTTGAATGTGTGTTTGCAGATTTATAGGTTGAAGATCACGTGGAGAAGAAGTTTAGAGCAAGATTGTCAAAGTTGTCAAGTTGCAAGATTGACCTTAATAGTGCAAGAACAAAGAAAGGAATCTATAAAATTTATTACAGGTTTTCAAGAGATGACAATCAAGGATCTAAGAGTGCAGACATCGAGGAAATTAACCCAGATCTCAATTTTAGAAACCCTAACAGGGACCCATTCGGCACTAAATGCGAATGAGTCCTTTGTGCCCTAAAAATAGGCTTCTTATAGCAAGGTACAGACCAATTTGAACTCTAAAAACTTCCCTCATAGTTTCTATAATAGTTAGGTTTATTTTCTAATTGTTATTTGCATCTTATCACACATAAAATCACCTAATATTAGGGTGAAAAGCATAGTGTTTTATCATCTTGATCAATTTACTTTGGTAAACCCTATTTTCTCCCTAATCATTAATGGTGAACCTGACATATTGAATATTGCAATTTTTTGATTTTGAAGTCTTTTATTGCATCGTAGGTTAGATCTTGCACTCATTTTCATCTCATTTGCATTGAACTAGATCTCATTTAGGGTTTCTTGCTTTGAAATTAAAACTTGCATCTCATTTAGGGTTTAGATTTTCATTATTTTGCTTCTCTCTAAATCTGAAAAATAAAAAAACAAATCATTCATTGTGCATATCTTTTAGATCTCATAAAATCGCATTTAAAAATCAAAACAAAATTGCATTCCAACCTAGGTCTTTGCATACATTATTCCATTACATTTTCACATTGCATTTTTGGAAAATATGAAACTGAAACTTACCACCTCAAACCTGGAATTGAAAGACATTATTGAAAGCTTGAAAATCATTCAAAAATAGTTCCAAAACCCTAATCAAGGACCCATTTTCCTTTACTAGAAAATGAGTCCCTGATCAGGTCAAACCCGAACCTTTTGGCATCTGAAAAAGAATTAAAAATCACTCAAAAAACAAAAAAAATATCTCAAAAGTACCTAACTAAGACCTATTTACCCTTACTAGTGAATGAGTCCCTGTTAGATCCTGATTTGCATTTTTTGGAAATTAAAATCTCAGCTTTAGGCTTTTTTTTTCTCCTATTACTTTCCTATTTTAGTTTCTTGATTTGTTGTTTCATCAAATTCATTGCATATAGCTTAAATTGTTTCATTTGGTGCATTGTCAAAATTAAAAAATTGAATTTACAAAATTTCATTTCTAGTTTATTGCATTGTGTAATCAGTAAATTGCATTGCTTAGAATCTGAAAATTGCATTCCATTCTAGGTCATTGCATTAACATTTTTTCCATTTAGCCTTTGTACATTAGGTTTGCAATACTTTTATGAGCTTTACAACTTGGTGTCCTATTAGAAATACTATTGTAAGATGTAGTTCGAGGCTCATGTCATCCTTTGATATCTCACTCACTGTGGATCTTGTGTTTCCTAACTCTCTTTCTAATAGTGTTGATAATCAACCCTCCATGGCTTATAGTTTTCATAATACACTTCCCATGACTTCACCTCCTAATGTTACCAATACCATCCCTACCATCCCTAGTTCCACTCAAGCTTTAGGGTCTACTCAAAGCCAAGGTAGAATTCCAATTCCACCCTCCATGATACCATTTTCTATTCCTACATACACTAGTACACAACCCACAACAACCTTGCAACCCACCACAACCATTCAACCAACCACAACAATCATACCTACTAGCACTGTGTACACTTCCATAGGTATTCCCATAGGAAATGCTTCTAGCCTTGTCCATTCAAATACAATAACTCCTCAACATTCCACCTTCACCAACCTACAATTCACTAGCCCTCTACATACATACACCACTCCACCTTATTCCCCTCAACCTTACAATCAGAATGATCCTATCATTAGCTCACTTTTGCAAATTATGACATCCTTCCAACAATAAGTTGTAACATTACAACAAAACAACAACAATCAACCTTTGTAATACATCAAATCCAACCCGCTATCTTTTGACATATTAAGAGCGCAAATGCCACAAGGTATAGAAGTACCTCGATTCTAGAAATATGGTGGAAAAGGAGATCCTATAAGATATGTTTCTACTTTAAAAACCTCATGTAGTGATTTCATCTTTGAGGATAAACTTTTGGCTAAGCTATTCCCTAGGTCCTTGAAGGATATTGTTTTAGAGTGGTTCTCTTCTTTTCCGAACAATTCAATTGGTTCATTAAATGAACTCATTGATTCCTTTTACAACCACTTTCATATTCACATGGGTCCCAAAATGACCCTTGCTGATTTAATGACATGCAAACAAAAAGAGGATGAGAAAGTGATTGATTTCATAGCAAGATACCAAACACTTTATTCACAAGTAAACATTAAGATTCCTGACGCCAACCTTCAATGAATATTTATTTCCAACTTACAAGATAAACTCCAAAGAAAACTTGAAATGTTGAGATTTCCATCCTTCACATAGTTATGTACAACCCTTCGTGATTATCAAAATTTGACTTGTGGTCATGATGTGAAAAATACCCCTCATGATACCGAAAAATCTGAATCTACAACTCAAAATAGCTATCAAACTATGAAGAAGCGAAATATGGCTACGTAAAAAGTATCCCTTATTCTTTTCCCTTGCTTTTTTGCACCCTCCTTGTGAACTAAGCTTAATGGTGCCTTGATTTAGTGTTGTAATGTGTTTTATACATTCACATTAGGTCTTGGGCCCTTATGAACTAATAAACGTGAATGGTACCTTGCTAAAGTGTTTTGAAGTGTTGTAACACACTTTCACACTTTTCTAATGTTTTATTAATTAACTAAACCTAATAAACCTCTTTTTTAATCAAATTAAACCTTAAGCTTACCTTATTTGGAGTGTTGTAAAGTGTTGTAACACACTTTCACACTTTTCTATGTTTTTCATTAAAAATTAGGCTTATTTATGCTTTAATTGGCCTTAAATTGCATCCACAAGCCTCATTTAATGTATCTTTTCAAGGATAATCCCAACACAAATCAATACCCAATCATATTCACGTGTTTCAGGCTTGAGTGGCTTAGATTTAGTGATCTAAGACTCATTCGCCATCTTGGGTGAATGAGTCCCACCTAGAATTTTTGGTCCCGAGTATAGTTTCACACATTTCTAAGCATTTTTACAAATGGTCCCAAAAAAATAGGCTTGGTGTGTTGCAAGAATGAAAAGACTGAAAGTGTTGTGGAAAGATTGAAGGTGTTGTCATTGATGTCAACCGGTCAACTGGTTCTCAACTAGTTGTTGTTGGCTGTATATGTTGAGGATATTGAGAAAATTGTAATGAAGATATGTTGCAAGTATTCAGTGGTTGCTCTGGGTTTTGGTCTAGATTTTCTCTTGTGGTTGTGCAGTTTAGATTTTTTGTTCATGTTTGTTAGTAGATGCTATACCCAAATTTTTGGTTGATGGTTCATAGTACAGTACAAGTTGTGTTCACCAGTTGTGAACTATTATTTTATGTGGTTCTAGTTGAGGTCCAGGAGGAATGTTGTTGGTCTAGATTTATCTTTGGTGAAGTTTTATGACTTGTGGTCCTAGAGTTGTGTTTCCTTGATGCCATTGAAGATAGTTTCGACATTTGGAGGGTTCGTTCTTAATGGTTCTATCTGTTTTACACTATTTTAGCCGACCTTGTGTGAAATAATACTTTTGAGATTGATGAAGTGTGTTGGATCTATTTGGGTCCTTATGAAGTGTGTGTTTGGGTCACCCTCATTCTAATTCCACCCTAGGATTTTTTGGCACTGACCTAGATTGAATTTGAATTTGGATGGATGACTTTGGATATGTTTCAAAGTTGAAGATGTTATAAATGCAAGATGAGTTAATGATGAACAATGAGAAAAGAGAAAGAGAAAGTGTAGTTCGATGCGACATTGATTATATTTAATGAGTGTGTGTGATGCGAGTGTGGTACATTAGTATGAAGCTTAATGCTGATTTTTTGGATGCCATGAGCAGAAGGTGAACTCTATCATTCATGCATGTGTGCAAGTAATTGCGGTGGAATCCTTTGTTGCATTGGGATTGTAGTCTCTTTATAACAAGTCTTATTTTTATTCTTTGTATCTTTGAGGTGATGAGCCCTCCAGAATGTAGCCTTATTGGATAGTGAGTCCTTATTTCAAGAAGTGAGCCTTTTGTAATTGGTTTTGATATTCTCTATAGTGTGAGTTAATCTCACCATGGTTTTTCCCTTATTGGGTTTTCCACATAAATCTAGTGTTATTGTGTTTGATTTAAGTTTTTGCATTAAAATTTGATGATTAATCATTTAAGAAGTATTAAGAATTAGTTATGGTGATTGAGTTAAAGGTTTAATTCTAGGACAACTGATTCACCCCCCCCCCCGTCTCAGTTGTCATATTCAAAAATTGGTATCAAAGCTCGGTTCCTTGGTGAAAATATTAACCGCTTGAGGTAGGTCTGGGATAGCTGGAAAAATGGTTTATTATTATCTAAGGTTTGATGGAACTAATTATGATATCTGGAAAGTATTGATGGGAGAATATCTGGAGTATTGTAGATATGATGTGGAGAAATCTTATGAAATCCTTACACTCCTCCTACTAATTTTCCAAGTACACCTGAAGAGATCAAAGCACATGAAGCAAACAATAAGGTAAAATACATCTTGAAGAATATTTTGGTACATTCTGAATTGATTAAGGTAAATAATTTAAAGATGGCTAAGGAAGTCTGGGATGCATTGGAAAGAGTGCATGATGGTGATGAAAGAGTTAAAGAAGAAAAATTACAAAATTTGGAGACATAGTTTGATCTTCTACATATGTCCGAAGATGAGAATGTTAAAGCTTATGTATAGAGATTAGATGAGATAGTTGTCAGAATGAGAGGACTTGGTGTTACTATAGATGAAACTAGGATTGTAAAGAAGATTCTCAGAACTCTTCCTAATGCTTACACTGAGAAGGTGAGTGCTATTGAGTATACTATAAATTATAAAACATGTACTAAGGATCTACTATTAGGATTTTTAACATCTTATGAAATGAGGAATCCGATTCTAAGGAATGGAAGCAAATCAAAGACTGCTTTTAAAGCTACAAAAGCTGAAGATCCAGATGAAGAGAACTTTGATGAAATAAAAGCTAACTTTATAAGAAGGATGAGGAAAGGCTCTGGTAAGTATGAAGGTAAGTTTCCCTTTAAATGCTTTACTTGTGGAGAAATAGGTCATTATGCTTACTATGTGAATGAGAATGCTAGTATATCTAATGAGGATTCAGAATATGAATATCCTGATGACAATGAATTGTTGTTCTTGGCGATTGAGGATGAACCTACTTCTACTAATTCTAGAAAATAGGTAAAGGAAAGCCCTCCAAAGAAGGAGAAAAATTAAGGTATGGTTATCTCTACCCTACATGCTAAACAAGAGAAAAATTACTGGGCAATTGATAGTGGTTGTTCACATCACATGACTAGTGATAAAAGTAAGTTTGTTAAGCTTGATAAAATATGATGGAGGCTTGGTTATGTTTGGAGATGATATTGGTGCTAAAATATTTGGGATAGGTTCAGTAAGTTTTGATGGAAAGCATCATACTGATGATGGTTACTATGTTAAGGGTTTAAGGAATAATCTATTGAGTGTTGGTTAGATGTGCAGAAAAGGATATGATCTTGTGTTTAAGGATTCAAGAAATGTGAGATCTGGAAAGGATCCAGAACATTGATTGCTATAGGAAATAAATCTAAAGGAAATACCTATCAACTTAAGGGTGTTCATGGACAATGCTTTATGAATTAGATAAATGACAGCTGGTTATGGCATAGGAGAATGTGTCACATGAATTTTGATAACTTGGAAAGGACTAGTGTTGTTTAGGCCATGAGATATTTACTAATAATTACAAAGCCTGTTAATGTTATTTGCAGAAATTGTCAGTTTGGAAAGCAAGCAAGAAATCATTACAGATCGAAGGAACAATCTACTACCAAACTAATAGATTTAGTTCATACAAATCTTTGTGGTCCTATAAGAGTGAGAAGCCTACTTGGTAAAAGGTACTTTATGCTTTTAATTGATGATTATTATAGATATACATGGGTTATATTTCTTAGAAAGAAATCAAATGCATTAGATAGATTCAAGGCATTCAAAGCAATGGTTGAAAATGAAGTGAATTTAAAGATAAAATGCTTAAGATCTGAAAAAGGTGGAGAATTCACCTCCCATGAGTTTAATATGTTTTGTGAAGTGCATGGAATAGAGAGACAGTTATCTTCTCTAAGAACTCCTCAACAAAATTGAGTTGTTGAAAGGAAAAATAGAACAATTCAAGAAGCTGCTAGGTCAATGATTACTGAGGCTGGTTTACTAGAAGTTTACTGGAAAGAAGCTATTCATACTATTTTTTATGTATTCAATCGAGTTCAAGCAAGAGAAAATAGTACAAAGACTCCCTATGAGCTAGGGCATGGAAGAATTCCTACTATTAAATATTTCAAGGTATTAGGAAGCAAACGCTATATCGGAAGAGATGAAGAAACTTTGGGAAAATTTGATGCAAGAATTGATGAAGGAATTTTCCTTGGATATTCTACTAAAATCAAGGCATATAGATGTTTCAATAATAGATTGAGGAAGATTTTAGAGATCTCAAATTTGAAGATTGATGAGACAATGAAGAATTATATTGACATTTATGGATATGTATATGATGAACATGATTGTGTAAGAATTGAAGAAATTGTGGAAGAACAAAGAAGAGATGAGCAAGAGAAGTAGGGTGAACAAAATGAAAGAGAAGAAGATGCTCTGGTGATTTCCCCTAGGACACCTAGATATGTACAAAAGAATCATTTAGAAAGTCAGATTATTGGAGATAAGACAAAAGGTGAATTGACTAGAAGAAAAGCTACTACTGAAGTGGATTTATGTTTACTTTCTCAGATAGAACCGAACACCGTAAGTGAAGCTTGTAAAGGTGAACATTGGAAGGAAGTAATGAAAGAAGAATTTTTGTAGATTGAGAAGAATCAGACTTGGGAATTGGTCCCAAGACCGACATATAAAAACATCAATGGATCAAAGTGGGTATTCAGAAATAAGTTGAATGAGAATGGAGAAGTAGTCAGAAACAAAGTGAGGCTTGTATGTAAAGGTTACTCACAAGTAGAAGGCATATATTTTCAGGAAAAATTTTCTTCAGTAGCAAGAATGGAAGCTATAAGGATGTTCTTGGCATTTTCTACTCATAAATATTTTAAGGTTTGCTAGATGGATGTCAAGTCAGCATTTTTGAAAGGTGAGCTAGAAGAAGAAGTCTATATGGAACAATTGGAAGGATTTCAGTTGACAAATCAACCAGATATGGTGTGCAGATTGAAGAAAGCTTTATATGGGTTGAAGCAAGCTCCTAGAGCTTGGTATGTGAAGTTAGACAGGTATCTGATTCAATAAAGATTTAACAAAGGTACGACATATAGTAATCTGTACTTTAAGATTGAAAATGACAAAATCTTGCTTGTAGTTATGTATGTTGATGATATTATCTTTGGAGGAAATGAAAATATTTGCAAGATGTTTGTGGAAGAGATGTAGAAAGAATTTGAAATTTCTATGTTTGAAGAGATGAATTTCTTTTCATAGTCTAAGTATGTGAGAGAGATTTTGAAGAATTTTGGGATGAATGGTTCCAAACCGGTAAGTACTCCTATGGTGACTAGTTGAAAATTGGGTAAAGATGATGATTCACCTAAGGGTGATCAGAGCAAGTGTAGATCTATGATCAATGGACTATTGTATTTGACTACTACTATACTAGATATCATGCATGTTGTCTATCTTGTGGCTAGATTTCAAGAAGATCCTAAGGAAACATATGTTGCTATTGTTAAAAGAATATTTAGATATTTGAATGGCACTCTAGATTATGGATTATGGTATCCTAAATATACTAACTTTACACTTAGTGCCTATATAGATGCAAATTGGGTTGGATGTATAGATGACATAAAGAGTACAAGTGGTGGTGTATTCTTTCTTGGATGCAAATTGGTAGCATGGTCGAGTAAAAAGCAAGATTCAGTCTCTTTGTCTACTATTGAAGCTGAGTATATTGTTGTTGCATCTTGTTGTACACAATTTTTATGGATGAAATAGACATTGAAAGATATCAGAGTGCTACATGATGATCCCATCTCTATCTTCTGCAATAACACAAGTGCAATAAACATTTCAAAGAATCATGTGATGCACTCAAGGATGAAGCATATATCTATCAGGTATCATTTCTTGAGAGAGAAGGTCATGGAGAATGAAGTGAATCTTGAGTATGTTCCAACAAAGGATTAGATTGCTGATATTTTCATGAAGGCTCTTCCTAAAGATACTTTTGAGTATCTCCAAGAGAAGTTAGGGGTTATTTCCTCTCCTTTCTTGAACTAGATGCATATGAAGATGCATCAATCCAGTGGATCTATGGATCTATCTTTCTTCTAGCCTAATTTTTTGGTGGCTACCTCTCAGGGGGAGTAGGTAGTATCAAGTGTTGTCATTATGATTATTTTGTTTTTCATGTCAAAGGATGGATCAATGGAAAATATTCTCTTTCCTTGTCCATTGATGTCAAAGGGGGAGAAGAAGAAGCATGTGACATAGAAAAAATAAAAAAAAGGAGAAGAAGCATATAAGAGATTATCTTCTAAGGGGGAGAAAATAGAAAAATGTATTCAGCGCTAGTATGTTGTCTTTTATGGTTTTTCACATCATGTGTTGCCATCAATGACAAAGGGGGAAATTGTTGCAAGAATGAAAAGATTGAAAGTTTTGTGGAAAGATTGAAGGTGTTGTCATTGATGTCAACCAATCAACTAGTTATTAACTAGTTGTTGTTGGTTGTATATGTCAAGGATATTGAGAAAATTGTAATGAAGATATGTTGTAGGAATTCAATGGTTGCTCTGGGTTTTTGTTGATATTTTCTCCTATGGTTGTGCGGTTCAGATATGGTGTTCATGGTTGTTAGTAAATGTTATATCTAGATTTTTGGTTGATGGTTTGTAGTACAGTACAAGCTGTGTTCACCAGTTGTGAACTATGATTTTCTATGGTTCTACTTGAGGTCTAGGAGAAATGTTGTTGGTTTTTATTTCTCTTTGATGAAGTCTTATGACTTGTGGTTCTAGAGTTGTGTTTCCCTGATTCCATTGAAGATAGTTTCAACATTTGGAAGGTTCATGCTTAATGGTTCTATGTGTTTTACACTAGTTTGGCCAACCTTGTGCGAATACTAATTTCAATATTGATGAAGTGTGTTGGATCTATTTGGGTTGCCCTCATTCTAACTGTATGCTAGGATGTTTTGGCACTGACCCAATTTGAATTTGAATTTGGATAGCCGAATTTGGATATGTTTCAAAGTTGAAGATGGTATAAATGCAAGATGAGTTAATGATGAACTATGAGACAAGAGCGAAGAAGAAGAGAAATAAGAGAAAAGAGAAAGTGCAGTTTGATGCAACATTGATTCTATTTAGTGAGTGTGTGTGATGTGAGTGTGGTAGATCAGTGTGAAGCTTAATGCTAAGTTTTTGGATGCAGTGAGTAGAGGGAAAACTCTATCATTCATGCATGTGTGTGAGTAATTGTGGTGGAATCCTTTGTTCCATTGGGATTGTAGTCTCTCTGTAACAATTCTTCTTTGTATCTCTATGGTAATGAGCCCTCTAGGTTGTAGCCTTGTTGGACAATGAGTCCTTGTTCCAAACATTGAGTCCTTATTTCAGGGAGTGAGCCTTTTGTAATTGGTTTTGATATTCTCTATAGTGTGAGTTAATCCTCACCATAGTTTTTCCCTTATTGGGTTTTCCACATAAATCTAGTGTTATTGTGTTTATGTGTTAGATTTAAGTTTATGCATTGGCATTTGATGATTAATCATTTAAGTAGTATTAAGATTTAGTTCTGGTGATTGAGTTAAAGGTTTAATTTTGTCGCAACTGATTCACCCCCCCTCTCATTTTTCCTATTCAACATGGTGGGACTCATTATCCACCTTGGGTGAATAAGTCTCGTGTGGCCCAAAATCAAAATTAATTCAACTTCATGGTGATATTTTATCCTAGATCTGATGTCAGCTTGTAGTGTTGTAATTTCAAAAATTCTTCCATAATTAAGTATAAATACAAGTTTCTTTCACTAATTTTACACCTATAAAGTTGAATGAGCATGCTTATATCAAAGTTGAGTTCAAAAGTGCATTCAAGTGATTATAAAAGCATTCAAGAGAAGATTCTTCATCATTTTTTACAACAATTCAAGATCCATTATCATGTCAAGATTATCAAGCATCAAGCTTATTATTGAGCTAGTGTTGTGATGTTGCATTCAAGATCCAAGGTCAAGAATTGTTCTACACTTATCTCAAGATCTAGATCTACATCCTTCATGGCCATTTCATGCTAGATTGTTGATTTGTATTACAAGACATCATTCAAGGTATCATTGCTCATGTTTTATGTTGCATGTTTCATATTCATCTTTCATTATTTCATCATTTGGTATAATTACCTAAAAGGGGTTTGACAAAGGAAAACCCATATTCCCTAACAACCAACAAGTTTTCTCCTCTTTACATGTGTGATTGTAGATCTAGGTGTCTTGGAGCTTGAAAGATCATTGAAGACTAGGTTACAAGCTTGGAGAAAGTTGTTAGAATTGTCTCCTCATTTGCAAGGTCTGAATCTTCACTAAAAGGTCACCTATAGGTCCAAAATTGGCAGTTTTAGATCTAAAAAATCAAGAGAAACAAGAAGAGAAAACATTAAAGATTAGATTCAGACCTTCAAGTTCTAGAAAATCCAAACTAGACTCATTCACCACAAGTGTCGAATGAGTCCCATTGTAGGTTTTTTTTAGAATTTTTTGTAGATTTAGATACCCTTTTGTTTGAAACCTACTCTTGTGCAAAAATCCAGAACTGGGACTGATTCACCTAGAATGGTGAATGAGTCCCACTAGGTTAAGAAGTCAGAATTTCCAGCATTTCAGGACTCCTTGCAACCATCTTCAAGTTTCCAGGTGCACACATTTCATCTTATAGTTTGTTATTCTGTTTTATATGCATTTCTAGGTCATTTAATTCAAGTTTGCATCGTATTAGGGCTTTGCATTTCATCTTGCATTTCATTGTCTTTTCCAAGTCTAAAATTGGTGGTAAACCCCTTATTAGTTTACAATCAGCTCCTAGGACAACCCTATTACAAGATCTCTTTCTCCTTTACATTGAGATCTCTAGGGTTACCCTTTAATGTAGTAGGTGGAAAGTGGGTGTGCTCTATGTCGTAAGTCATACGATAGCATTCAAACCCCATTTTTCATATACATCATAGAATAAGGGCTTTTAGCAACTAAATTCCCCTCAAACAAGTCAACAAACTAATAATCAAGTGGCTTCTATAAAAATGACAACTCCTTTCGGGGAGAGGGATAGGGAGTTCACTCCTTTACCCAATACCCTTCATAATAGATCATGTTGCATCTTATTGACAATAATATGCTTATGTTACCTCCTATTTGAGAACATGACCCTAATATACCATTTCCTAGAGGATTTCAAAAAAATGCTTATTGTCATTACCATCAACAAAATGGACATGGTACAGAATATTGTAAGCATCTTAAACATATTGCGCAAGACCTTATTGACAATAATGAACTTCAAATCAGAGGTGTGAATGATCAAGGTAATAAGTTTGTAGCTCCTCCTAATCAAAATTTGCAAATCTTTATAAATCCAGTGCCTAAGCACAATATTTCATTTGTCAAAGCTAGTGAAATGAAGAATGAAGTGATGAATGTTGACATGGATGATGAAAACATAAATGAAGAACAATTGATTGAAATAGTAGAATTTATCAAAGCTAAACCTTGTAAGGGCTCAACTAAAAAGCCTCTTGACATTGCTTTCTCACAAAATGGAATACTTAAGTGTGCACCTGATGGTCCTCTTTACATAGTTGGCTGAATCAATGACAAGCCCACTAATGGGATATTGATTGATCCTATCTGTGGAGAGAATGTGATCACTGAAGAATTCTTATATGTGCATGAACTATATCAAAAAACATATGACAAACTAAAAGCATGGATAATTACACATAATGGGTTTTCTTTCCCTACGATAGGCTCGATAAATCTCCCTTTAAAGGTTGGACCAAAAGCACTAAATGTATCATTTTTCATCATCCCACAATCAGACCAATTTCATGTGAAGCTAGGCTATCCATGGCTTCACTCCATGAATATTGTCCCTTTAGTTGTGCATAAATGTCCAAAGTTTCCATTTGGCAATGATATCTTTGTTGTGCATCATAGTGGATTTAATCCTTCCTTGGCCTGAGGGAATGTTTC
Organism: Sequoiadendron giganteum; assembly: GCA_007115665.2. Lineage (NCBI taxonomy): Eukaryota > Viridiplantae > Streptophyta > Pinopsida > Cupressales > Cupressaceae > Sequoiadendron > Sequoiadendron giganteum. Next base: position 243,954,727 of record CM021105.1, on the reverse strand, counting down.
ATTAGATTTATTTTGGCTCGAGCCTATGGAACCTATCAAACCTCATGAGGGGTAAAAGTACAAAGCTGTGTCACACCTTATAAAGGAAACGGCCAATGTTGATACAACTTTCAAACTTGAATCACTCAAAAGTAGCATATATGTTTTGAATTTTTAAATGATGTAAACTAGTAAAATATGTATTTTTTAGTATATTTTATGTTTGTATTTTTTATAAGAAATTAAAAAATTATTTTAAACTAGTTTTTCATAAATTAACACTATAATTTAGTTGCTGATAAAATGCTGAAAAATGAAGTTGCACGGGACGTCAAACTTTTTATAGTAAATTTTAATTTTTTTTCTTTCAATTTTTTTTGTGTGTATTTATAACTTGAAACTTTAGTCCATGGATATATTTTTTTCCAATTTTGATAAATATATTTTTTTATATAAATATTAAAATGTGTGTGAATAAAAAACAACTGTTTCCATCGGAGGTCAACATTCATATTAAATATTTATCTAAAATGGAAAAAAAAACATACCATCTTGAAATAGATTCTTTTATCTAGTGCATCATATTTTTTTCAATTTTTTTTAATAAGTTTTAGTATTTTTCCTTGGCATGATAATCAACCTAATATTTTTTGTTGATAACCTAATTTTAGTATAAATGAAAATATGAATATAAATAATAATTAACTATTAAAATAAATATATTTTTGAAAACTACACTTTTGGATCTACAGAAGGGTATTTTTACATTTTTAAAAAAATGTTATTTACGTGAGGAGGAGTTATTAAAACTTCAAGTTTTTCAAATAATTTTTTCTTTTGGTAAATTGGACTCAAAGTGGTGCTCCATATATTTTTAGCCAACAATTTTAGTTGAATAAATTATGGAAGTATCTAACTTAGCTAGAATGAATCTTACTAGGTCATATGTTTGACCAAAATTGATTTTTAGTTAGAAATACTTAAATTCAGTTGTGCTGATATGTTGGCTGAAAGTGTGACACAACTTTGTGCTTTTACCCTAAGGATTTCTTTTTCAAATCATATCAAAAGTTCAAGGCAAAGAAAATAGTAGAATTATCCCTTTGAAACATGCCTCAACCTATAACTGAAAAACCTATCCTTGATGAAGCAATGATCGAACTGGAATCTCTTATGAACATACAAGAACAACCTATAGAAAAACCTCCTACCATTTCCTATAAGAGACCGTGAGATAACATAAACAATCCCGTTGTCCCTCCTAGAGTCAAAAAAGTTTACAAAGTCAAACAAAAAGTGGTTGAAAAAGCTACTCTTTTTTATTCTATTCCTTCCAAGGGAGAGAAGACACCTATAATTGACAAACCCTCTCTTAAACAAACAAAAATTGAAAATAGATTAAAAAGGAATCAAAGTGCTAGAGAGTGTAGGAATAGAAAAAGTGTTCTTGCTCATAGATTACAAACTCAAGAAGACAACAACAACATATAAAATCAAAATCTAAACTTACCTGAAGCAATGCATGATGACTCTATCTCCTCACTGCAACATAAATAAGAGCATTCCATGGACATTGTCATTCAACCTCCCATTATGATAAATCCAGATGATGACATTGACATTGCAAAGATTGATGAAGTGTATGATGAGTTGAATACATTGTTTTCTTCTTCTATGAGCTTAAATAAAAAATATCCTAAAAAGAGTGTTGAACCTAGTGCTTCCCCTACTTTGGCACTTGCTCTTGTCCTTTTGGCTATTTGTTTGCCTTCTATTTATACTAACCGAGATTGGGATGCAGATGAATTGCTTTAGGTTGACTCGCATGTACCTTAATAGTGTTTTTTTCATTTTGATGTTCTCTTTATGTGATTGCATGTGTGTACTGTGATCCCCCGTGATGTTTCTTTTGATGTATCTCTCTCTTTTTGTGCATTCTTCTATATGTACCTTCATTATTCTCTATTTTGTAATCATTTTTCATTTGTCTTGTGTTTTCCTTTTGGGAATGACTCAAGGCATTGAGACATTTAGGTCTCTTCCATGTTGACCCAAAATCTTTCCTTTATTTTTTTCACTCGTCTTGTGTTTTCCTTTTTGGGATGATGCAAAATGTCAAGACATTTAGGTCTCTTCCATGTTGACCTGAAAGGATTTTTCTTTGTTTTCACTCTCTCTTGTGAAATTCTTCCAATTCTATGAGTATTTGGGGAATAATGACAGTTCCATTCTCTATGAAAACATTGTAGCGAAGACATACTAACCCTGAATCCATAGATCCCTTATGTATTTTTGGGGGCAAACCTTCCTTCCTAGTTCATGACAGCTTATTTCGGAAACATATGACTTGGCATAGGCTTTTTCAAGGAAATATCTCATCTCTTAGGATAAAACATTGGCTAGTTTAAAGCAATTTCTCATAGTGATGGTGTAGAGACCACTTTAAAGTGGGGGCATACATTGATGACATCTTTCCACATATTTCATGGCATGATTTTTCTTTTTTCTTGTGACATGTCCTTTTCTTAGTGGTGTCATTGGGTTTGATGTCCTCCAAGAGTGCGATATTTCTAAGAATATGATCTCCCTTTGTGGCATGATGTGAACGAGGAATCCCATAAGTGGTGATCTGATATGCTTGACTTGTCCTCTCTTGGAGACATTAGGCACAAAGCTCCCTAAGAAGAAGACCTTGCACGAACAAAGAAAAATCCCCTTTAACAAAATTTTACATGACATTCAAAATCATTTAAGAAAAAAAAAAAATCATTGTGGTGCCTTATCAAAGTTATCAAGAGGATAACTTCGGTATGGTATGAGAGGTTAATATGATTCTCTCATTTTCCACCTCATTGGGATAACTGACCTAGTGAAAAAACTGAGGTTCCACTACCCTAGAGTGAGCATATACATATTTTGGGACAAATCACCTAGTGGAAATATTGAGGTTCAACTAGCCCAGAGTGAGCAGTGTATGTTACAGACAAACAACCCCATTCCACATCGTGTTGGAATGATTGTTCTTGATCCCTTTGTTTTTCCTTATTTTTCTTGGCCTTTGATAGGGTATGATTATGTATCATTATTATTGCTACATACTTAAGTGTCTTTAATGTCTACTTTAGTGTGAGTTTGACATGGGGTCATCCTCTCACTAAAGTGGGAGAAAAATATAGGAACGAAAAAATTATCCCTTTTCCTTACTTAATTTGGGAATAATTGTCATTGAATTAACCTATCTTTTCCTAGGTGTAATGGTGTAATGTGTTGCACACATTCACATTGATCTTAGGCCCCTTTTTAATAAATGCACCTAAATTTTACCCTATTTACGGTGTTGTAAAGTGTTCTAACACACTTTAAGACTTATCTAGGGTCTCATTAATTAATTGTGGTTAATTAGAGTTAATTAGCTCCTTTAACTCAAATTTAAGCCTTATTTGTGACACCTTTTGAGTATCAATCCTGAAATTGGGAAAAATCAAGGTCCTATAAAATGGTGCTAGGACCCATTCACCCTAGGTGGCGAATGGGTTCTCCCTCTATAGGACCCCCTATTCTCTACATATTTGACATGGATTTTTGATGTTATTTCACCCCCTGAAGGCAAGGTCATGGAAACTTGTTCTAGGACCCATTCACCCTAGGTGGCGAATGGGTCATCCCTTAATAAGGAACCCCTTTTTGAATTTAGTTCTAACAGGATTTTAATAATGTTCATTTCTAAATCTAGTGTTAGCTTGAATTTATTGAATTTTGGGGTTAATCTCTAGATTTAGTATAAATATGGGGTTAATTCACCTAGTTTCATCCTAGTCTTCCAAGCATTCATGTATTATAGCAAGTTTGAGTTCACAAGAGTTTACAAGAGAAATTCAAAGGAATTTCAAGGTAGATTATCAAGAGTTTATTGCAGCAATTCGAGATCATTTCATCATGTGTAAGGCATAGCACATTCCTACATGTTGTTGAGCTAATATAGTGGATGTAGCATTGGAGATCTACTTGCAAGCATTGTTTCACATCTTATTTAAGGATCAAGATTTGCATTCTTCATGGCCACTTCATCTTAGCTTGCATATTTACACTCCAAGACAACATCCAAGGTATCATCAATTACATATTTCATGTTTCATGCTTCAATTTCCTTATTTCATGATTTGGTTTAATTACCTAAATGGGGTTTGACTTAGGCAAATCCCTATTCACTAACAATCAACAAGTTTTTCTCCTCTTGAGTGTGTGTTTGCAGATTTTCAGATTGAAGATCAAGTGGAGAAGAAGTTTGGAGCAAGATTATGAAAGTTTTCAAGTTGCAAGATTGACCTTAATAGTGCAAGAACAAAGAAAGGAAGCTACACAATTTATTATAGGTTTTCGAGAGCTGACAAATGAGGATCTGAGAGTGCAGACATCAAAGAAAACAATCTAGATCTCAGTTTCAAAAACCCAAATAGGGACCCATTCGCCACTAAAGGCGAATGAAGCCTTTGTGCCCTAAAAATAGGCTTCTTGCAATAAGGTACACAGCGTTTTAAGCTCTAGAAACTTCCCTCATAGTTGCTATAACATTTAGGGTTAGTTTTTTATTGTTATTTGTATCTCATCAGACACAAAATCACATAATATTATGGTGAAAAGTATAGTGGTTTATCATCTTGATCAATTCACTTTGGTAAACCCTTTTTTCTCAATAATCACAACTTTAGGAGACATTATTGAGGATATTAAACTCTTATTTTATGAAAACCATTTCATATTCTTATCATATCTACTTTGTCTTTAGATCTTAGATTTCATTTTTCTTCACACAAGTTTGGATTGCTTTTACTTTTATGAATTGAGGCATATTTTGTGTTCAGATGGGCACATCTTAGTAGATTTCAAAGGTAGGATACATAATGATACTTCACCTCACATTTATTCTGGAGTGAGAGTTACTTCATCATTTTCCATTGGATTATTTTTTAGAAGGGGAGAAATTTCATTTTCTATAAATGGATTATATTCAACATTCATATATGAGCATATTCCTTTGGTGCAAGAGCTACAACATTGTTGGGGTGCTTCATTATCTATCTCTCAAAGGATGTTTATTAAATATTTGTGATGGATTTATTCATATTGAATCCCCATCCATCCAATTATTTATTTATGATTTTCTCTCTTTTGGAGAGATATTTTTTCCTGTGTACATGTCTTCTCATTTTCCTTGTTTATGACACATTACTCATAAATTGGTATCTAACATGGCATTATAAGTGAAGACATATGTACTTGTATATTTTCATTTTTTATCATCTTCCTAAGATACACTTAATGGAGATTCAAAGACTAAATAACTTAATAGAGATACTATGAGGTTATGATATTGTCATTGATGACTTCTTATAACATTTGGATGTGGTTTGCAAGACAATTATAACTTTGGTGTATGCATTGTGATGAAGATTTTACAAGACAATTATAACTTTGATGTATGGACTTCTACTTGAGCTCTAGTGATAGGCTTCTCATATCTTCTTGAATTTAACTAGACTCATCTTAGACTAATTGGATGTTGATATTTTGTTATGGATCTCAAGGAACCAATGTTGCTCTAACTCAAATAATCCTAACCTCACATAGAGATCATCAAATAAAATGGTGTAGCCATGGAATAAATATTCATCTCCATGTAGTGATTATGACCATTTCATGTAACAACCACATAGACATCTCATGTACCCATTCTCTACACTTGTGCTCTCTCTACTCATAGAGGCACTGACATAATGTAGCCCAAAATTTTTGGGAGAGTTGGGGTGCAAAATAGGACCATGCATAGTGTAGACATGCCTACATGGATGTGTTGGATTTTATAGTTCTACCACATGACACATAAAATGAAAATTAGGCTATCCTACAACTTCTCATTGCATGCATCTGATAGTTTTTGAGGAAACAAAGAAACCTTCACCATGGTGAAATGGTTTCAAGTATTAAAAATATGAGAGAGGTTTTTGTAGAGGGGCCTCACATGAATCTATAGGTTTAGAAAAAATCATTCGTATGTGTAACCAACTCTGAGAAACATTGTGTAAAAGTTTGACATTTTTTTGCACTTAGTGATCTTAAGAGAAAGCATTGGCACAGTGCATTCCAAAACATTCAGGAGAGTTGGGGTGTAAAACATGACCATGCCTAGCATAGAATTTCCTACCTAGACATTTTGGCACTAATGATTCAGCCCCATGAAGAACAAAACAAAAATTAGTCTACCTTGCAACTTTACACTACATGCATCTAACAGTTTTTGGGACATAAATAGCTTTCACCAGGACCAAATAGCTTGGAGATATGAAAAATTGAGAGAGGTTATTGTAGAGGGACACTACACAACCTTGTACCTTTCTACAAAAAATTTCTAAGTGCCACTATTTCTAAGAAAGAGCTTGTCAACGTTTTCCACTTTATCGCACTTAGGTCTCTTAAGAGAAATCATCAATGCAATGTTACCTGGAACAATCTAACATGTTGGGGTGTGAAGCATGACCTTACCTAGCATAAACCCACCCACTCAGATGTTTTGGAACTATTGGTTTTGTCACATGTGAATTAAACAAAAAATATGCCACCATGCAACTTTCTCTTTAATGCATTTGATATTTTTTCCAATGTGCAAAAACTTGTCACCATTGGAAAATGGATTGGAGATATGAAACACTAAGAGTGATTATTATATAGGGATCCTACATGACCTTATAGATTTAGAAGAAATTTTTGTAAGTGCCAGAGTTTTAGAGAAAGAGCTCATCAAAGTTTACCACTTTTTCACACTTAGAGCTCTTAAGAGATCAGATGTACAATGTAGCCTAGAATGATCTAACATGTTGGGGTGAGAAATATGATCTTCATTAGCATGAAACCACCCACCCAAATGTGTTGGAACTATCAGTTCAACCACACGATGAACATAAGGGTGAGTGCAGGATAATGGGGGTCCAAAAAGTGGCGATCTGACAAAAAAGTGGCCGACAACTATTTTTTATCCGAATTTGATGAAACAAACAGGGTTTATTGAAAAAATTGTCAGCTTTCCACCAATATAAGATATTCCTTATTTGGAATTAAATAGATAATTATTATTGATTTTCTACATGTATTCTAACTAAAGTCCTAATTGATAGGCTAATTGAAAAATATTTATAATTATTAAACAGTTTAATATTTTTTGAATCCGAAATATGAAACACATCCTATGCTTCCCATACTATAGGATAAAAAAAGACATGTTTTTTATAAAAAATTTACCAAGTTATGGTGGTCAAACAAACAAGTTTTAATATTTTTAAAATGTTTTAATAAAAAGTTCATAACTAATTATTTACTTGCAAAAAAATTACAAAAAAAATGTTGCACATCTGGGCAACAGTCCTCTACTTAAATTGAAAGTTTCAAGAAAATATATTATTTTTTTCTTCTACTTAGGTTGGTTAGACATACACCTACTTTTTATTTTTTCCTGAAAATTTAGTACTACTGAATTAAAATTTCAAATTTTCACTAGATAGATTTACTTTTTTCCAAAAATAGACCAGTATCTTAGAAAATACATTGAATTTTCTACAAATTTTGTTTTTACATATTTTTCAAATTATGTTAATAACTTATTCAAATTCTTATTTCAATTTGTCTAACTCTATTTTTTTGAATTTTATTACCACTTAAAGGCCTAGTTTGGATCCCCATGATCTTGCACTGACCCATAACCAAATTATGACACCTTTTAACTTTCTCTTCAATGCATTTGATACTTTTTGCAATGTGTGAAAACTTGTCACCGAAAATGGATTGGAGGTATGAAAAAATGAGAGTGGTTATTGTAGAGGGACCCTACATGAACCTATATCTTTAGAAGAAACATTTATAAGTGTTACAATTTTTTAGAAAGATCTTGTCAAAGTTTGCCACTTTTTCATAGTTAGGTCTCTTAAGAGAAATCTTCGGTACAATGTAGCCTAGAATGAATTGGCATGCTAGAGTGTGAAATAGAACCTTGCCTAGCATAAATCCACCCACTTAGATGTGTTGGAGCTGAAAAATTTGTTGGACAATAAACAAAATGAAATTTATGCAACCTTGCAACTTTCTCTTCAATGGATTTGACATGTTTTCCAACATGCAAAAACTTGTCACCACAAGAAACTGGATTGGACACATGGAAAATTGAGAGAGGTTATTATAGAGGAACCCTATGTGACCCTTTACCTTTAGTAAAAATGGTTGTAAGTGCCACAACTTTTGATAACGAGCTCATCAAATTTTTCCAATTTTTTGCACTTGTACCTCTTAAGAGATCACTAGTATAATGTAGTCTAGAATGATCTGGCATGTTGGGGGTGAGAAATAGGATCTTTCCTAGCATAAAATCACACACCCAAATGTGTTGGAACTATCATTTTGGCCACACGACAAACAAAATGAAAATTATGCCACCTTGCAACTTTCTCTTCAATGCATTGTGCTTTATGCAATCTATGAAAAATTATCACCATGACCAAATGGATTGGAGATATGAAAAATTGAGAGATTTTATTGTAACATGACCCTGTTCCTTTAGAAGAAATGGTTGTAAGTGCCAATTTAAAAAAAAGAGAGATTGTCAAAGTTTTTCACTTTTTCGCACTTAGGTCTCTTAAGAGAATTTTTGGTACAATGTAGCCTGGAACGATCCAATATGCTAGGGTGTGAAACAAGACCTTTCCTATCATAAAACTACCCACTCATATGTGTTGGAACTATTAATTTGTTTGAACACCAAACATGAAAAATGCCACCTTGCAATGTTAGACTGCATGCATTTGATGCTTTTTCCAATGTGTAAAAACTTGTCACCATGGGCAAATAGATTGGAGATATTTAAAACTTAGAGAATTTATTATAGAGGGACCCTATACCTTTAGAAAAAAATGTTGTAACTACCATGATTTTTGAGAACGAGCTCATCAAAGTTTTCCACTTTTTTACACTTAGGTCTCTTAAGAGAAATCACTGGTATAATGTAGCTTGGAATTATTTGAGATGATGGGATGCAAAATAGGACCTTTCCTAGCATTAACCCACCCACTCAGATTTTTTGGAACTATCAATTTTCCCACATGATGAACAAAACAAAAATTACGCCACCTTGCAACTTTCTCTTCAATGCATTTGATGCTTTTTGCAATGTGAAAAAACTTGTCACCATGACCAAATGGATTTTGGAAATTAAAAACTAAGAGATTTTATTGTAAAGGGGCCTTATTTGACCCTATACCTTTTGATAGAATGATTGTATATGCCATGGTTTCTAAGAAAGAGCTCATCAAATTTTGTCACTTTTTCGCACTTAGGTCTCTTAATAGAAATCGTCGGTACTATGTAGCCTAGAAAAATCCAAAATACTAGGATGAAAAATAGGACCTTGACTAGCATAAAACCACCCACCCAGATGTGTTGGAATTGTTAGTTTGGTTACACAATGAATAGAACAAAAATTATACCACCTTGCAACTTTACACTACATGTATCAAATGCTTTTTCCAATGTGCAAAAACTTGTCACCACAAACAAATGGATTGGAGGATGAAATAATAAGAGGTTTTATCATAGAGGGACCTACATGACCCTGTATCTTCAGACTTAATGGTTGTAAGTGTCACAGTTTTTGAGAAAGACCTCATCAAAGTTTTCCACTTTTTTTGCACTTAGGACTCTTTAGAGACTATTGGTACAAGTTTTTACTAAACATATAAATATGTCAAAAAAAAGGCTAGTCCTAAAATAGTAAGTTCTATCATCATAGATATCATCATCCTATGAATTTTTACCTAAACCCTTAGAAAATTACAAATCAAAATAAAAACCCTCGTTAATGCTTAAAAGTTAACTCTAAAACAAATCTATTCAATTTAATCACTTGGGAAATGGTATAGAAAATGTGATGGATCATGATTACTCAGGGTGAAGCAAAAAAATTTAGAGTTTCATTTTACCATACTATAAAGTGAGAAAATTTCTTATCAAGTGTACAAAAATAGCTTGGAAAATGAAAGTGTTCAAACAACAATATAATTTGTAGCTTCTTATCAATTTTTTAAGTTAGAATATTGTGATTTTAATATATTTGGAGTGTTGTTTGTTGTACAAAACTATTATTGTTGTCATAGGTTAGGCTATTTTTTTGGAAGAACTATGAATTTCTTGGTGTATGATGAGATCAAATATCCAAGAGGGAAGAATGGTAGAGGGCAACATGGTAGAGGGTAGTTGATAGAGGACAGCATGGTAGAGGGTAGCATGGTAGAGGGAAGCGTGGTAGAGGGTAGTTGATAGAGGGAAACATGGTAGAGGGTAGAATGGTAGAGGGAAGCATGGTAGAGGGTAACAATATTGAGAGAATGGAGATCAATGTTTCTTTCTAGCTAAGAAACTTGGAAAAATTTGAGTAGACTTATACAAAAATGAAATATCATGGACCATTTGATACTTATAATAGTGAAAGTAGATCAATAAATCTCAATTGAAAATAATGTTGATGCCATTGAAATGATGTTAAAATTTTAGATTCCATGATCAAACCTCCATTGTTGATAGTCATTACATTGATAGCCTATTTTTTTGTGAAAATAGTATCCATAAGAAAGGTTGAAAAATGGTAATGCATCTTAATCCATACAAGGTTTCCAATGTGTGGTATTAAAAGAATAGCACATTGTAAATTTTCAAAACTAGATCTTACAAAGTTTAAGTACAATGTCATATAGTGCATATGGATGTGTATCATGCCCTTTTGGAAATTAGTTTCTCAATGTTTTGAGAATGGTGGAGGGGATGGGTTATGCACTCCTATGTAAACCTATATAAGAGAATGCTAATGTTAGGGCCAAAGAGCTACAAATAGAAGTGAAGAAAATTATTGGATTACAAAGAAAATACCTTGTTAGAAGTATCATATTGTATACTTCTACTTAAAGTAATCATTGACCATCACAATGATATGATACCAAGGGCTATCTTAATAAAGAAGACTACATATAAGATGAAACCAATGGAAAATGAACAAACAAATTGACAATTGCAAGAATTATAAAGGAATGGTTTGATCAAAAAAATCGAGCCAGTGCAGTGCAATAGTTTGGTGGTACAGATTTAACTCTACTAATGAAAGAATAGGTTTATTTAAGAGTAATTTTAAATCACCACACTTGCATTAACTAACTAACATTTTATTTCAAAAAATAGTCTACTAACCAGATTTGCTCTATTAACCACTCTTGGATTTTTTATCTTTAAAGCAAAAATAAGCAACTAAAAGTTACATAATGTAAAAAGACTGAAATGACATTTTCAATACAATAATTGAGGAACCTAGAATAGAAACTATGAACTATCTATAAAAATTAAGATACAATTAAAAATGACAATGGAACAAATGTTGAACACACCTGAAGAATGAGAGGGGGTGATTCAGTCTACTCAAAAACTTAAGCCCTTTTGGACCTTGAAACTTTCAACACAATACAACCTTCTTTATCAAATCAAAACCTTTAAATAAGACAATAATAGAGAAGGATATAGTAGTTTGAATCTTCAAAAACTTCAACAATTCACAACAGTGAAAGATATAACAATCTTAACTTTAACTAGATCAACAACAATGAGAGAGAAACACAGAACACACAAACACATAAGGAGACACCATATTTATGTGGAAAACCTAATGAGGGAAAAACTACGGTGAGAGTTAACTCACAGTATAAAGGATCACTACCAAAAAGACTTGAAAACCAAGGCTAACTACCTCAGTGCAAGATATAGAGGACTTGCAAGACTGAAGAAAACACAAATCCAAGTGCAAGATACAAGGACCTGATGAGATTCACTATCTTAGAGTAGGATACAAAGGTTTAGATAAAGATCACAAAGCTTGTCAACATAACACTCTATCGACTAAGGAATTATAACACAACTGATTCTATCTTTCCTCTTCACAAAGTAGAACAAATTTTGTTGGATATTCAATACATTTCACACACTTATACACTCTTATCTCTTGTTGCATTAAATAAAATGATATTGTATTTATATCCATTGCAACACATCAAAACTTCAATTAGGTCGACTAGGAAGAACATAAACAATGAATTACATAAGTCAATCACCAAAGCATAATGTAGTCCTATCCTAATGATAGAGTGGACCAAAAAAAATTACTACATATTCCAAAGTGATCCAAAAATTCACACATTGGTGCACATAAACCTAAGTCGACATCATGGAAACGTGTAGATGAAACTTTGAAGTGCATATCTAGTCGGCCTAAAAATACACTTTCAAATGAATTTACACAAGGTGGTTATAACCTAGATAGGTTAGGACCCAAATCTCACTTAACACATCTTGAATTATTGGTGCAGACCCCCAAGCACATGGAACAAGTAAAAGAATAAGCTTTGTTAGCCAGATATCCATAAATGACCCAAAAAGCCAGCTCAAGACACAATGCAACACTAAAGCGGCCAATCAGAAATATTTGAATCACATGAGGATGTTCCATGAATATACAACAACACTTATATACATGTCCTTCATACTGTCATGCCACTAGCAACTGCCACAAATCAAAATAGAAGAAAATACTCCATCTAGGAAGCACAAAACACATAACTAGAAGATATAACATTAATATATCAACTTATGTATCACATCAACATAGGAAAATGGAATTGAGATATTGCATAGACATTGAGAAAAAATAACCAAGCCATAGGAGCAGAGATATCAATACGAAATGTAGAGCATTTATTGGACTAGTGCAAAGAATGAACACTACCAACCTTCTACAATTCAAAAAAAAATCCTCAACAACATTGGTGACATGAAAAGATAGAAGTGCAACATCAATAGAACACCGAATTTTAATCCCAATTTTTATGACCATATCTTTAATAGTGGAGGAATAGAGAGCATTCTCCTAGATGGTGTGATTGAGGATTTTCTGCAAGGGATCAGTATTAGATTAGCATATTCCAAACCCACAAAGACAATAGAATGCATAGGATAAACAAAGAAAGGAAAATAACTAAAACAATCTCACCCATTCCTTCCTCCTCCATGGCTGACTTCCATTGCGCCTTCTAGCTTGTTGTGATGATGAGTGTGCCCTCAGATTGTGATGAGCAAACTCTACTATATGGCCTAACCCTAAGAAAAGTTTTGAATGATTTATACTATAATGATATGCAACAAAAATTAAGTTCTAAATGCAAATAACTAAAATGACAAGATTACTCAAGATTATGGAAATTCAAGATGCAAAAGCTATTAAGAGATAAGATTTTTAAGATTAATAGGTAAGATGTCGAAATGAGAACAAAATTGATATTTTATAAAAAATGCAATTTTGTAAGGACGAATGAGATTAAAGATTGATAAGTGCCCTAGAATCTGTGGTCAAGATTCAAAATAACAATCCCTTAATTAGGGTTAGGGAAACTCTAGGATGAATTTCAAATTGTGTGGACAAGATTTAATTTAAGAATTTAAATCAAGGAATGAGAATAGTTGTGACAGTGAGATGAGAGTTAGCAAGTAGAAAAAGGATGATTTAGAAAATCAAGTTATTTTAGAAATAACTTACTTTGTGGAGAGAAATGCTATTTTGAAATTAATATTTTAAATTAATTCCAAAATGGTGAATTCATGTGACAGTAAATAATAATAATTTAAAACTATTTACTTGGAAAGAGGGAAGTTTCCAATTTAAATAAAATGCTTTTATTTAAATTTAGAAAGATAATCAATAAGACAATTTAATAATTAAAATTATTCAATTGTGGAGGAAAATTAGAAAGTGGGTGTTTTTAAAGAAATGATTTTATTTAAAATTAGAAAGAAAGTTGGAGGGGATAATAATTAAATAAATAATAGGAATTTATTTAATTATGAGCAGACATAAATAATTAATGACGTATTAAATAAATAAATAAATTTTATTTATTTAAATAATTAGGAGGAAGTAATGGACAAGGGATAATGAAATAAATTTTTGAATTTATTTAATTATAGAG